>JAWWMK010005701.1:0-29424 GCA_035047105.1 Galeopsomyia nigrocyanea
GCTATTTTTCTATGATGTGGGCACATTTTTTTCTCGATTCTACACACCAAATAGTTTGTAAAAATGGCTTCCGTTAGTGCGTGCCCCTAATATGAAAATTCGGATAAACGGTGCCGAATTATGGCAGTTTTTTGTGGAATTGCTCATATGTCGCGCTAAATACCTATAGTCACGCTCGTGTTGGTGATGATAGTGGGGATAGTTTAAAAATTCCCCAAGCAGCGCGTGCGTAAGAAATGATTTTCACGGTTGTAGATATGTGTAAGAATCCCTGACCTTCATGCGAGTGTGTCTATAGTGGGAGGCTCTGATTTTAATAATGTTGACTGTCTGTCGGATGGGTTTTTATGATGTAACTTGTTTGCACGACGACTCGAAATTCTCACGATATATTTTCGCGACGGGAAATCCGAAAGATACCGCGACAGTTTTATCAAATTTTATGTTTTACTCTTTCCGTATTAAATTTAAAATGAATATTTTTATAAGCCATTGATTTTTTATTCTTTCAGCAATAAATACTTTTATTTTTATTCAAACTATTCGACAACTTTTCATAATCTTTCATACGTGACATTATTTTATCTCGATACTGCTATTAGTATTATGAAGAATAATTGGAGCAGAAAAAATTGAATCACTAATATTGATGTAAGCGTAATTAAAACAGCATATTATTTAATTACATGCATATTATTTTATAAAAAAAGGTTATTGAATACATTCGAATTACATAAAAGATGCATTCGCAAAATCAATAAAAAATAATACATTTATTCGGTTACACAATGACAACGTATTTTAGTTTTCATGAACAGTTAATCTCTTTAATATAAGATTTTTACAGTTAGAATAATCTAATTTTTGCGGAAAAAACAATGAGTTTGAAAAATATAAACATTCGATTACGCACAGAAATATCTATTTAATCACGTTTATAACTAATGCAATAAACAAACGCAGTGTTGCACTGAATTTAACATATTTTTTCGGATATACGCCAGTCACTTATTTATTTGTATATGGCTTGGTCTCTTGATCGATTGAGTTTGGATCAGATGAATATGCAAAGTTTCAATGTGCAAAGTGATATGATACCATTTTCTTTGTAGCAATCTGAAGTGTACGCGTTTCCACATTTGAATTTTTCAGCTGCAAATTTTTTTAGCATTATTAATAAATACGGAACTATTTTCACATGAAGATGGTAAAAAAATTATTTTTCTGTTTGGTTTTCCTCCGTTGCATCACTAGCTACAGTAGTATCAAATTCTATCAGCGGGTGAAAAGTGGATTCCTTGGGGAGGTCAGATTTCAGAGTTCCGTCTTTATTCCAATATTTCGAAGAGCAAAACGACGTAGTGCAGAAAGGATGCTTTCCTACAGCATCACAGGTGCAAACATTACAGTAATGTTCAAATGATTTGACTTCAGTGCAAAGACCAACTGGCTCCATCACATATTCATCATCAGTAGTCGTTTCGTATTGCTCAGTTGTGGAGATCGTCGTCTCTTCGGTAACTTCGGATTTGCGAGTCCCATCTTTGTCCCAAACATTTTCATCGCAGTACATCAGAGTACAGACTGAGTCTTTGCCATCAGCACTGCATTTGCACGTGTTACAGTAATCTTTGAAAGTACTGCCTGGTTCGCACACTTGTTCGGGTTCATCAACTTTTGGCACTTCGATCGATCGAGATTTGCGAGTTTTATATGTTTCTGAAGAATCGGTGAAATGTATGCAGGCTTTTAACGTGCACAACGCGTGTTCACCATTTCGAGAACATCTGCAAGTGTTGCAGTCGATTTTGAAGACAGAGTTCGGTTCACATCGTAGGCTTTCCGCTGAAATTTAAATTTAAAAATTTGTTATGTATATATCATTCAAATTAAACTGTTATTGTTATGTTATTTTTTTTATAGTTCTCTTATTAAAAATTCATTTATAAAAGTATACATCTTCATTAGTGTACAAGTAAAAGTCAAATACATAAAAAAACTATTTTGCGAAAATATTTTTTTCGAGAAAGTATAATTTTTGTAAAAAAATGACAACAATTACATACCCGTAGCGACGATCGCGAGAAAAGCAATGAACAGTAACTTCATGGTGAATTCCTTCAGTTCTTTGTTAGTCTGCTCAAGAGACACCACGTGTTTGGAATGACTGTATTAATGGCTATTCGCTTAAATATATACCACACAACAGTCACGTGAGTGGTGGTGGGAAGATAAGAAATCCCCGAGATACGTTCAATTTCCAGTAAGTATATTACAAAGTTTGCTTTATATGCGAATTCATAATTAGAGAATAATATATAATATCAGCTGAAACGCAATATTATAACGTTTTTTCTGAATTCATCAATTTAATTATGAGGGAGAATTTACCGAATTTAAGTGGCAGCACTTCTTTATACAAATAGCGACAATTAAGGGCTCAAATTTAAACATCCTGATTAATCTAGGAGACTTGAGAGGATAAGCTTATAAGTCAGTCTGTCGGTGCATATAGAAGAATTAACAGTTGCGATTAAAGCGAATCAGGTATTATATAAAATTTTACAGTGTTTAATTCAGTTGTTAAAAAAATTAACATCTATTTTGTTAGGGAAATTGTTATTAGTCGTCTATTATACATTATTTTCTACAAAATATAAATATTCTCTCGTACCTCTTTCCTATCCAAATATTTTCATGGTCAGAACGATAGTCTCTCATTTGTGTTGGAATTATCTATCTATATGTATAGTGCGAGACTGCTATTCGTTGAAAAATACCTATTACTTCTATGGTGCGGTTAACCGTCCTCGCGATGTATTGTCATACGTTTGAGTGATAGGGAATCCCGAAATTATTATTACGCTAATTTTCACAGGAAAAACTTGACATGAACATGCCGTCGCATCTTTTTTATCATCAGCGGATGATGTGTAATATTTAAAAAAAGGTAGATTTGAAAATAAATATTTTTATTAATGAAAAATAATGATGGCTTTGCAAAATCCCGAGAATGGCTCAAATTCTAGGAATATCGACAGCATGTTTACAAAGATTATCAGGCTCATGCGAATTCATGATTTAAAAATAATATGACTGTATTTTTGATTTAATGAATTTTCGAAACCGATATGATCCTAATATTTCAAACGATTAATACGCAGAAAGTTGGTAACTTTATTTTAGAATAGTGAAGAGATAAATATAAATGATCTTCCGTACCAACTCAGATATTTTCATGGTCAAAGTGATAGTACATTTCTATACCTAAAGGGGGACGCATATCTGTTGAAAAAATTATTACGTCGTTGCCGCGGTTTACAATTCTCACGCTATTTTCATATTTTTAGATGAGGGAAATTCCAAAACCACTATTAAGTATGCTCATTTTCGCAGAAAAATTTACTGTCGCATATTTGCCGAGCATATCGTAGTACTTTTTCCTGATTACAATAGATTTATGATATTTAAAAAGGCGATTACAGCTTTTTGAATTTGAAAATATGGTTGAAACATTTACTTTTGTTAGAGTCATTGCGTTATGATCGGTTACATTCACCAATAAAAATGAAGTGTATAACAAAAATCAAATGCAGCAATGAATAATTTATCTGAGGTTGTGATTTCGAGGCCATTAATTCTCTTATTGCAACGACTTCACGTATAACTCCAAGTTACCGTAGGATATTTGCTTGTGCGGCTATATTTCAGGAATCTTGTTGATGTTGAGTCAGCGTAAAACTACAGAGCGTGCTGATGCATGGACTCTATTGACGTGTTTGAACGATCTTTACAGGCAATGTAATTTATGAAATGGAATAGGTATTGCAATTTAGAAGTTGTTTAAAAATTTGCACGTACATTTTAATTGTGTTCTGACAATCGCACTTAATTAGTATGAGTTTTTCAGCCTACTCGTAGTATTTCTGCTAAAACTTGATCATAAATTTGTTTACAAACTAGAATCGACCTTGATGTGTATATATATAGAAACAGTTTATCGTTATACAAGGTCTGATTATAATAAAAAAGTGTTTGAATTATAATGCAATTTATTAAAAATGTCAAGTATAAAAATTGTACAGTTAAACATTAATAAAATAGCGTTAACATAAAGTATATTGATATAATTTACTGAAAATTATTACAAAAACCAGTTTGATAATTCATGTTCTTGCGTAATCTTCGGATTCATCTTATAAAACAGAGTTTGATGAAATTTTCATAGTTCCATCCCTATTCCATACTTTATGATCACAGGCCATCAGAGTGCAGGCAGCGATCTTGCCGTTTTTTGAGCATATACACGTGTTACAATAATCCTTAAATGTAGTGCCTGGTTCGCAACGTTGTTTGGGTTCTTCCGGTTCCGACTGCTCGACAGTTTTCAGAGTTCCATCCCTATTCCAAACAGCTGGATCGCAGTACATCAAAGTGCAACCACCAATGTGGCCGTCAGCTGTACACGTGCAGGTGTTGCAGTAGTACTTGAACGATTTATGCGGTTCGCAGTCACTCTCGCCTTCAACGTCTTTTGGTACTGCGATAGATCGAGTTTTGCGACTGCCGTCTTTATTCCATACTGTAGGATCACAGGCCATCAGAGTGCAAGCCGCGTTTTTTCCATCGTTTGAACATCTACACGTATTACAATAATCGCTGAATGTAGTTCCTGGTTCGCACATTTTTTCGGGTTCTTCTACGCTCGACTCTTCGCTAACCACGGTTTTGAGAGTTCCGTCTTTGTTCCAGACAGCTGGGTCGCAGTACATGTAAGTGCACACTCCAACTTTGCCATCATCTCCGCATTTACAGGTGTTACAATAATGTTTAAATGTAGTGCCTGGTTCGCAAGTTTGTTCCGATTCCGCGGATTCTGGAACTTCGATCGATCTAGAATTTTTAGCACTTTTCGAAATGTCCACCAGGTCTGAATTACATCCCATTAAAGTACATTGGGCGGTTTTGCCGTCGGGTGAACACCGGCAAGTATTGCAGTCGAGTTGGAAGACAGAATTTGGCTCACATTCTTGGCTTTTCGCTGAAAATACAATTTTTTAAAAGTTATCAATAAAAATATCCAAACTGAAAGGGATGATTTTATGAAAATTGTCAGACGTAACAATGACTTACCCGTAGCAACGATCGCCAGGAATGCAATGAACAGTGACTTCATGTTGAATCCTTTTAGTTTCGCACTACTCCGCTTGAACAGAGTAGAATGACTAGAGTAGCCAGTGACCCGTTTAAATATACGCAGCGATGATGCTGAGTTCATACGTCATGCGAGCGACGTGGTGGGAAGCTTAAAAGTTCCCGAGAATTGTGCAGATAACTTGACGGGCACCGGGTGAGCCCCTTACTACAATAACAGAAAATTACGTTGACAGCTGATTAGAACAACTCATTATTTTGGCATATTGGGTTTTCAACTAAAAGGGATTTCCAAAGCTGGAGAGATGTTTAAGCTTTTCACAGAAAAATGTATTGACGTCTTGTCAGTAAATTAGCATTTACTCTAAAGATTGAATTGTGTCTAGTTTCTAAACCATTTCTCATTTATTTTGGTTTTATTCAAACTGCTATATTATAGATTATTAGTATAACTATTTTTCTGACTTCCCGGAACAATGGAGACAGGACATTACCTTATCAAAAATTTTGAATCCATATCAGTTGAGTAACCTTGAAATACAAATTCATTGGTCCGACTATCAGGCGTAATTTGAATATTTCTCGGTGTGAGAGCCAGATTCTTTATCTTTTCACATAAAATGTAAAGTTCGTTAATTAAGAAATGCTAATTAAAAATATCATCTACTATTTTGGGAAGAATTACCGTTAGTATAACTAAAACCTGATTCTTTACTAAATATATTTCCGTTTCCGATAAAAACAATCATGTTTTATTTTTTTAAACGAATTCATGCAAATTACGTAACCGAAAAAAGAATGAAGTTATATTTAATTACATATTTTACAAATGATTTATTTACGTTTAAATAAATTTAACAAATATTGTGATGAAATTCGTGCATAATATCAGTGTGCAAATTAAAAAAATTTTTTTTTCATAAGATCGCATTAGATTGTGAAAATAGAATTGTTCATGCTAAGAACGGTCCATTCTACTAATGCGGATAATCATTTATCGAATTTTTGATTTTTATTAATCATTGGTGTCGTAGTTTTCACTGAAATAAATACAAACCGTAAATTGGTTATCAATTATTATTTTTTAGAGCAAAGAGTCAATTAATAGAGTTGTGAAATGATTAATAGAATCTTGAAATTTTTAATTAAGCGTGTTAAAAATGTTATCGATTCAACTCTATTTTTGAAAAATTTTCCTTTGAGAAATCCCAGCCATTATTTAAATTAATGGAAATATAAATTTGAACCGTATAATCATAAGCGTTTGAACGTAAATGCTGATTTTTAGGATAAAAAAGTGAAACAAAAATAGCATATGAGTATACAATGCACACAAAGTGATTCAAACACATAAGATAAGACTCCATTGACAGTACATTGTCGTTATCTGACGAACTATGCCATAAAAGCTCAGCGAAATATTTTGTGATTATTCTTACGTAAAAATTACTAACATACCATGTCAACAATTTTTTTAAATCAGCGTGATGAGCTCATCATTATTAAGGGCATTGCTCGTATAAATGAAATTCATTTCTCAATATTTTAAAGACGCGTTATCAAAATTTCAATGACTCAACACAGCCGTTTTTCACTGGGCACGGTGGCTTAGAAAATAAATTACTTTGCTTCAGACTTGTTATTATAATAATATATTTTTATAAAATAATATTAAGAGATTGTAATGCTTTACCAAAATATAATATTTGAAAAAATAAAAGAACCTTTATTGTGGATATAATATAAATTAACGTGTTATATAAATCTTCATTTTTAATTTTTGATATACTTGAAAATGACAATTAAAAAATAAAATTCAATGTACTTTCTCTCTATAGCTTTATACCGACCCACACTGTTGGTAAAATACACTTATTTTATGGCAGATGAAACTTTAGCACCTAAAAATATGCAACCACAAATTCTCGATAGAAAGCTCTTGGCTTGGTCGACAGCCTTCAACTTTGTCAACAGGTCAATCTAATAATTCTGTCATACTGTTTCATTGTGACTATTTGGTGTAACTCGACGTCATTTAATTTTACAAAACATTCTATCTTACTCAAAAATATTATTTAGAAATATTTGGTGCAAATATGGTTGTAAATCAAAAGTCAGTGAATTTTTTAAAAATAAATAATTTATTTGAATTCCATCAAGCACAAACATTTACATCAATAATAAATTACAAATTCAAACAGACATCCCCATACAATATTTTCACACAAAATTCACACTTGATCCGTAAAACGCATCAATTATAATTAGTTCAATCCATCGTAATATTCATGTTAAATGACGAATTTCCACTGGTGAGATTCTTTGGTACACTAGTTAATAATTCATTGTTGGAAGGCGCATTCCTTTAGTGTACAGTATGCACTTCTGCCATTTCTTGAGCAAACACATTGGTTACATTGGCTATAGAAAGATTCACCGGGATTACACCTGTCACCTTGCCGATATAAAGGTCCCCATTTTTTATTCTCCTTATCTGTACGAGTTTCGATTAAGTTTGCGGAGCAACTCTTAGAAGTGCAAAGAGATTCGGTGCCGTCTTCGTTGCAGATGCAGGTTTTGCAACCATCTGGACTGAAGGCTTTTCCGGGTTCACATGTCTGGTCTGTAAGGTGGAAAAGAAGAATATTATTTTTACATCAGTTTTATACATACACAGCAAAGTCTCGAGTAAGATACAATTACAAAAATTACCTTTGTATCCTTTCTTGAGTGTGCCATCTTCATTCCACATTTCTTCACTGCAGTACATTCTGGTACAGCCATTAACAGTACCCATAGAACTGCAGAAGCATGTGTTGCAGTAGTGTTTGAAAGGTTTTCCAGGCTCACATTGTCTATTGTACACTTTATTAAAAAATTCATATATTAAAAAAAATTGTAGTTAGTATTTAGTAAAACCATTTTAATAAAAAAGTGTTATTCACCTGATTCTCTCATAGGAGCACTTCTGGAAGCGATTTTCATGCTTCCATCCTCGTTCCAGATCCTTTTATCACATGCCATCCTGGTGCAAGCGGCAGATGTTCCGTCAGGTGAGCAGAAGCAATTGTTACAGTATTTCTTGAAGTGCGTATTCGGTTCACAGACTTTCTTAGGTCCCTCGACTCTTAATTGTTCCGGCTGTTCGTTTTTTCTGCTTCCATCTTCGTTCCAGATTCTCGGGTCACATGCCATCCTGGTGCAGGCGGCGGAAGTTCCGTCAGCCGAGCAGTAACAACTATTGCAATATTTTCTGAAGTTCGTGTTTGGTTGGCAGACTTGCTTGG
This sequence comes from Galeopsomyia nigrocyanea, assembly GCA_035047105.1. Taxonomy (NCBI): domain Eukaryota; kingdom Metazoa; phylum Arthropoda; class Insecta; order Hymenoptera; family Eulophidae; genus Galeopsomyia; species Galeopsomyia nigrocyanea. Next base: position 8,442 of record JAWWMK010005701.1, read on the forward strand.
GTTCCACGACTTTTGGTTTTTCTGGCAGTTCAATTTTTGTACTTCCGTCCTCGTTCCAAATTTCCGGATCACACGCCATCCTGGTGCACGAGTACGTTTGACCGTCATCGGCACAATAGCAAGTATTGCAGTATTCTTTAAATGTCGTCTTGGGTTTGCAAACTTTTCTGGAAGCTGCAATATAATTATACCATTCATATTAGATATCAGCGTTTACGTAACATCGGCACGTGGTATGTCTACTTCATCGAGACTTACCTGAACGTGCTTGAACTTGAGGCGCGGTTTGAGATTCAAGCTTTGAACTACCATCCCTATTCCAGATGGCAGGATCGCAAGCCATTCTCGTACAAGCATAGGTCAAGCCATCTGAGGCGCAGACGCAACTATTGCAGTATTCTTTGAACTGTGTCCTTGGTTTGCAGACTTGTTTTGGTTCTGCAATAGCATAAACAGATCACTTTTATTAGTACGGAACAATAGATTAAAATTAACTGGCGTTTGCAAGGTTGGATCACAAACTTACCAATTCGTTGCTCCCATTCGGGACACGCCATGTCAGTGCATGAAGCTGATTTGCCATCCGCTGAGCAAACGCAAGAGTTGCAAGCCATTTTAAAGTTGGAATTTGGCGTGCAATTCAGGCCTTCCGCTAGAAGTAAAAAAAAAATTCGATCCGTTATTAATGATGCCTAATTATACTTACAAATTGCTACATCAATTGCACATATCGATGATAAAAAACCAGAAATAAAATATAATTGATGTAATTACCGGTAACGGAGGCAACAGCCACGAGAAGAATTATGAGCGACTTCATCTTCGATGTATAGTTTGTTTTGTTTTTTCAATTCGCCTTGCCACTACTTTGAGAGACAATCTTAGAATGACTCGACTCTCAGTTGATTCGTTTAAATATACGCGACGATCTTGCCGAGTACACACGTCATTCGTATGTGAATAGAGGGGAACGTCGAGAAATTCCAAAGACACTTCGCAACGGAACGTTTTCACGGTCAGCATATACTAGAGTGTAGTGGGAGTAGGCCACGGAATGGTGTTGACATTCGCGACCGGATGGGTTATTACGTATTAATACGGCGCTTCGAAAGCACAATTGAGATTCTCATGATGTTACTATTGCGTTTTCACATGAGGGAATACCCTATGGGTTTTTGCGGAGAAAAATAGATTTCTAGAAAATCGATTTGCTCTAGTATTTTTCAATGATTTTATTGTCGTGTTTTCATGTTTTGAAAGAAAAAAATAAAATCTAAGAAAAATAACATTGGGATTATCATCAGTCAGTTTGATTAAAAACAAACATCATTAAAGTTACCACTATTATGTAAAAGATGATATTTTTTGTTGTTGATTCACTATTAATAGAATTTCTTAAAATACTAAATGGTTGGGTTCACAATTTCGAAATTTTTAAATATTATTCGAATCGCATTCAGGAAAGACTGAGCATTGTTTTAATTTTATTATTTTTAAGCATTAAAAAATGTTTTTCGGGAATCACTATTACCGACATTTAATGAAATTTCATGCAAATTCCTTTTCAATATTATCAACTGTCGATTTTATTAAGATTTCGGTAACAGATATCAATAGTTTTTATAACGCACTTATCGAATCATTTACAAGATTTTGTGTGATCACTATCGTTAATTTTAATCTTTTTATAGATTATTAAAATTGATTCAAATCCATGAATTTATTCTCATTTGCGAAAACTTTGTGTCATAGACTTAGCTTTTTCTTAACAACATTTTTTCTACTTACAATTACTTTATTTCTCAGAATCGATAGAGAACGTCGTGTGATTTTTATAAATATTTAATGAACAGTGTAATAATCGTCAACTGATGATAATTGGTCACGTCAAACAATTCGATAATTGCTCATATAGAAACTAATTCCAATATAAAATCTGCGAGTCATAAAAATGTATTGATTTACTTGTAATAATACGTCAAATACTTATATGGAAAATTCAAGTACGTCAATGTATGAGTAACATTTAGTTCCCACGATACTTTCACACTATTTTTTTGGAGTGTATATCTGTGAAAAATATTTTTCATGACTCAATAAAAGCTTATTACCAATTTAAGGCTAATGAGATAAGTTATTACGTCCGTTACGTAAAACTTCTATAAGAATTCCGTGAAAAAATTATTGACGGACAGCACTCAACAGACAATGCTCTCGAAATTAATTAATCGTTATTTGTACGTGATATCTTTCCACTGACGCAACGATGATACAAAAAATCGGATCGCGCGTGAGTTGCGAGTACGTAAAAATTCTAAGATGCACTTTTGTCAGTTTTATAATCGATCGTACTTTTGCAGGTCGGTCTACAAGATAATATCTAATTTGTATTATCTCATATTACATCTAATCGAAGCTTATCTGTTTGTTCACTTGTAACCAGTAAACAATTAATCAAGTCCATATCATGGTAATAAATATGTTTTTTACCTCCACGAAAAAATACAGAAATGGCAAAATTTTATCTTGATATTGTAATTATCGATGGAAAATTTTAGCTAGCAAAATTGAATTTTACGATTTTTTCATCGGTTCATCTGGCAAATTTTCCAAAGACAATGCTAATATCAAATATATTGATATTACCATTGTCAATATATTGGATATTACCATTGCCAATGGAGAACTTTCGCTATAGAAAGTTAAATTTCACATTTGCAAATGATGATGAATTTTCCAATTACGATGACGTATACGTGAAAGAATGTCAGAACTTCATGTCTAAATCGAGCACGAGTGTTGTCTTGTGCATGCAGATTATTATAATTAGCGTCATGCAAAATCTTTACCGGGTTTGTTATCAGTCACTCGATCGACTTGTAGCGAGCATACACGTAGAGCCTCTCGTAACTTCGATGAGTGGAAAAAAAGAAAAGGCAAAGTCTCGCTCGCCGGCTACTCGAGATAATTAATACGTGCAAATCACTCGAATACAACTAATAGATTATTCTGTCGCGTCATTGATTCTCGATTGGACACTTATTTACTTGATACCATTAATTTTTCCTTCTTTTCGTTTGGCCCGAACAAATACTTTGTTTTCGTGACTGCGTGACAAGTCACGTATCTCCGAATTATTGCTCGTGTGTCAATTAATTGGAATAATAGTGATAAGTAGGCATTGAAGATGAGATGGCCAAAGGTCATCAGAAGTTACGAGAGCGTTCGACGTCATTACAACAAACAAATTGCGTTTCGATAAATATTCACCCGATGATCTACATAAGTAATTTTTTCCTGCAGATCACTCTCGCTTGACACATTTTCTGCTTGCTCAAGGTAAACATGGTGCGACCCGAAGGGTTATTCCTCTACCGGAATGTGGGAACCATCTTTTTTTTTTGCAGTATGACGTAAAAAGTCGTGGGTACGGGTGAAAGAAGAGGATCAGAATTTAAATGTCTTTTTCAAGATGAGGAACTGTAGGCATCGGTGGGTTTTTTTTCACATTTACGCATTCAGCAGGTACGATCCGATACGGTCATTTCGTAACAATACTGTAGCTATTTTAAGAATCGCTAAGCATTGCAGTTTTCCTGGAAATGCGGGAATTCCGTATTTATCTACATGTCACTATGTCTTGTTCTTTTCGAGCCAACTAATACGTTTATTCATTTTAGAATGTTTTGCATTTTTACGTGGAAAGGCTTCTTTTAGTTTTTCAATGTGTACACAATTGACATTAATTTTCAATGCTCTATTATCATCCACAAAATAAGATGAGAAAAATTCATAATTCAGAATTGTAGCTTTTTTTTAACTTTTTTCTTATTTAAAACGTTTGCGAGCGTTTATTATTACTACATTATATTTAATAGTATTGTAATTTTTTATAATTTAAAAATTATGATAACTGTGCGTGCACTCACTGAGACTTTTGATTTCACAAAATTTATTATACATAACTTTAAAATTATCATGCACTAATAATTTAGTTCGCAATCCGATAAAGCTGACGTTCATATATAAGTTATCACTTTTATAAAACTTAAATATAGATTACAGCTATTTAAATCGTTATTGAAGATTCTAATCAATTTTTATCAAGCGCTTTTTCAGCACTGATATGAAATTAAACTATATCTTTCCTTGATGTATTTTAAGAATCAGACCCGAATGGAAGAGTAATACGTGATTTAAAAGTGTATTGATTTAATATAAGGGATCTTAGAGTGCGTATTAATGTGATATAACTGATGTGATTTGCTCGCACATGGTTTTCTAAATTATTTTGTAAACTACATGATACGGTATAACAATAAATAAAATTTTGCAAAACAACGTCTAATGACATTTTTTCTTTCAATGTTTCAATATTACACTTGATACACATCAAGAGGTAACAAACTTATCTTCTCTTGCTTCCACAAATGCAATCGCTGTAGCAAAATTGGCAAGGAGTCTATTCGTTGTCCATTTCTTGAAATTATAATAAAAATAATAAATGGTGATCCAAATAAAAACTTACCAGTAAGAAATGCATTAACCTGATTTCTTTCAACACATGTCATCATTGTGCAAGCCTTGGACATATCCCATCATTAGAGCACATGCATACATTACAGTCGTCTTTGAATTGTGCGCTTGGCGCGCATACTTTAGGAGCTGATCTAACGACAGATCTCTCGGTGAATTTCAAAGAGCCGTCTTTGTTCCACCACTCTTTATCGCAAAACATCTTTGTGCACGCAAATGAGAGACCATCATCCGAGTATAAACATGAGTTGCAGTAATCCTTGAATTGAGATCATGGCGCTCACACTTGTTTTGATCCTACAGTTAAATTCGATTATTTCCATGTCATCATTTGCATCATATACAGTTTCGAACACATGGGAGAAAGTAGAAGGACGAGTGATGGTATCTGTTAAAAGTTGTGCTAAATTGATAAAGCGCTCAAGCTGTTTTCAATCATTTTACTGTTGATAGCATCAGTGTGATTTGTTCGAGCCAATCTTTCGGAGATTATATTACAATTTATTAACAGAAAAATCTTTGAATTTTTCAAAAAGTTAGTTGACAACGTTAGTTTTATTTTTTAAGGTTTTTAAAAGATTTCGATTTCAAACTCGCAAACGGTGATTTACTGATTGAATAATTAAAGCCCGTTCCAAATGATAAATTTATCCAAAATGATTATCAAGAATATTGACCTGATATTTCAGAACATTCGAGAATGGGATTTTTCTGCTATAGAACACATTTCATTAGTTCATATTTGACATTTATTAAGGCAGCTTTTTTTTATTGAATTACATTTTGAATTTTCTCTACTGACGTGCATCAATTTAGTTCGCTATTTAATAAATAGCCAAATCGACATTAAGTATTCTGAACTACCAGGTATTCACTTATACACATGCAAATTTTACCGAAAACATGTTATTGCAAGACAAATTTATGATGTCATACATTACGTACCACTGATTGAATTAATTGAGTGCTCGTTAAAAGAAGCACGTATACTATGTATTCACCAGTACATATTGAGTCTAAGTGTTCTCGAGATTATTGTTCTTCAATTCCTTAATCTTTTCTGATAAACGATCGAATAATATATTTTTAGACTATTAGGTGTAGACGAATACTGGAATTACTTATGATGATTTATTACCTTACATTATATGATATCGATCAATTTTGAATGGATTCTTGTAGGAATTAGAAGAAAATTGTTACGAATTTGAAAAATAAATTTATTTTTAAAATAGTACAAATGCATTTTTTTCGCTTCAAACTTGAATTCGATCTGCAATAATTGAAATCGAGCAACCCGGGATACAATTGAAAATGACATGTTGATTTTGGCCAACAAAACATTTCTGTTAAATTATATTCACTTTCTGTCTTTGTTTTTATTGCAAATTATCATAGTACAAGCTTTTTGAAGCCCATCTTTGGAGCAGATGCATATGTTGCAATCTTCTTTGAATTGGGAATTCGGCTTGCAAATTAATTTTTGTTCTGTAAATTAAAAATCGATGGTTAACATATGGTATGTACCTATATAGAATCTCGTATATATTTACTGTACCTTTTCCGTCACTTTTTTCACGCTGCGCTGAAACAGACTTGGCATTCCTATCTGTGTTTGATAGATTTTCATCACACTTGAGCTGTGTACATATTTTCGATAAACCATCGTTTGAGCACACGCATGTGTTACAATTTTCTTTGAATTGACTCTTTGGAGTACAAATCTTATCTGTAGCTGCATAAATGAATAAAACTTTTTTATTACATCAATGTACTGTTTTTAAAAAAGAAAAATCTGAATGGAGAGTTACCGGATCTAACTGCTCTTCGATGACCTCTGACTGGAACAACAGTAAATGCATGTTTTAACTCCGAAGTCCCAGTGTTGTTCCACAAATTTTTCTCACATACGTGATTAGTACAGCTGTATGACTCGCCGTCGTCATTACATACGCATAAATTACAGTATTCGAATTTTGTTTGACTAGGTGCACATGTTTTCTTTACTGAAAAGTTAAATTAGTATTTTTTTAAACATTACCAAGTAATAAAAAGATTAATAGAGTGGAGTAATGATTTTAACCTACCAATAACATTCAACCTAGGATAGTAGAGAATATTATCCTCATTTGGACATGCTGTGAGAGTACAATGAGCATTTCTTCCATCGAGGCATGTACATGCGTTGCAATCCCAAGCGAAGCGTTCACCGGGAAAACAAAACTGTCCTGGGGATCAAAAATAATAACAACATAAAATTTATAAGGAACAATAATTATAAATTCTTTTTGTGCTCGATATTTAGTAATAAAATACATACCCGACACCGAAGCTTCAATAAGATAAATAACGAAAAACAAACTAATTTTCTTCATTTCCGACACTCAAATTACTATGACTTTGTGTGCACAGCGCGAGCTATAACTTTTGATATTGTTGCAAATCTTAACCTTCGTCTTTAAATATAAAATCTGACCGATTCAGAAGAGAGCAAAAGTGGAAAATACGCATAAATCTGTGGATGTGTATTTTCAACTGCAGACACTTGATGGACCGTCAACAGAGAACTGAAGTCCGCTTCGTCACAGCGCAAACGTGGCCTTAATTTCATGAGAGGTTATTACGTGATTTTGGGTCACGTACTCTTATTTTAGAAGATTGACTTCATCTGAGAGCCATCAAACACTTTATTTATACTGTCAAAAAAAATTAGGAAGATCCGTATCCCCATGTGAAGTTTATTTTTTAATGTGAAATATATATTTACACGAAAAATGCATCTTAGTAACAACAAAAAGATGATAGATTGACATAATTGAACAATGTTTGTTTTGCAATTGTACTTTGAATTTTTGTTCGTAAAGAGCACGTAAAAATAATGAGCATTTAATTCTTACGTAAATGATAATTATTTTTTATTTCAATCATCAGCTGCCATGCAACTATTGCAATTCAATTAGAAATCTCCAGGGTAATGCAAAATCCTCTGAAAAAATTATTAAACACACAAGTCAATTATTAAAAATTGATCGGCTAATTATTCTATCCGAAGTCAAAACAACCTTCGTATGTGGATGATGCAGAGCCTCTGGCCAATGAAGAAACAAATAGCAAAACGATTATTTCAATACTTACGTATACTAACCAGTACCATTTTCCGCTCAGTTTTGGCTTACCTTCAAGGAGATGCAGTCGCAAATGAATCCGTCGCCCTTATATATGGCGAATTTGCGATGGAGAAGTGGGGTAAAATGTGATTTTATGTTTTTCTTGTTGTAAGCTCGGCTAGGTGCGTCGTCCGTTAGTTGAACTTTTTGCTATGTAATGTGAAGGGAAGCCTTGTCTATCAGTCGTTGCATTCGCGCAGATTAAATCAAGCGCATTTTATAGTACATAATATCATTCAATTGTAAACTGCAACTTCTACACACTTAAGCTGTATGCATAGTTCAATGCATTCAAAATATTTTACTAACTGCTTCAAAAAAAAAAAAAAAAAAAAATACAACGTGTTAGTTAAAACGGGAAAAATTATCGGTAATTTAAGCTCGACAGCAACTTCAAAATAATTTGTCGATCTTACATATTTTATTCTAATTTCAAAAAAACGCAAATTAAAATTACGAAAATGGGCTTAAACGGTTGTGCCGAGAAGCCACAGATACATTGAATGCATGCTTTCCAAATACCTGCGCGAATATTGCAGATACACCTAGAGGGTGATTTCGAGTGCCATCCTGCTGGAAATTCCCGACAGAAGGAACCGGTTTTCTTGGGTTTATAAGTAAGTACTTTTGTATCCTGTGTACAGCATTACGACGTATTGAAAAGTATTCTAATTTTTTACATAAAACATCATTAATTGATTGTCTATCGCCAGTCTGCGACAGCTACTGGAACTCGAAGAGCTACTGTGGTTTTCTAGAAAATTTCGTTGTAATTTTATGGGTATACAATTGGTACGCTCGAAATTGTAAGTTGCAAGGTCACAATCACAATGTTTTAAATATTCAATCAAAGATTGCAACGGCTTGCTAGTTTACAAATGGCATACATAGCTTTTCAATTTGAAGTAGCGCGTTCTACCAATGAAATCAACAAATTAAATTTCATGCATCCTTGTCATCTCTATTTTGCCTTTCGAGTACACGCAGGCCCATAAAGAAGCCTTTAAGTACCTCGAAATCCGGTGCCTTTATGCGGGAGTCGTAAACCGTCAGCCCTTTTCAACTTTGGTCCATCGTAAAACTCTCGAGTCGCGATGCAGTTAGCGAAATCCGGTGCTCCAAGTCGAGTGAACGGGATTGAAATGAATTGGGTAATTAATTCGTGTGTAATTCATTTCAAACAGCAGCTTAATTTCAACTTCTGTAAATGTCATCAAATCCATGAATTCGAATTCAGAAAGAAATGATTATTTAAAATTTTCTACGTTGTCTTTTCAGTTCGAAACCTTAACGCTTGTCTCCACACGGAAATTCAGTGCTACATTGTACGTATCTTTTTAGCACACATTATCAGTGAGCGACAAGTGATCAAAGATAATGTGTTTATAACGGTCTGGTAATTTGTGTAAAAATCTTGTTTATTGTAATCATTATCAGCACAGGTCCACTCGATCCACACTCGATACTTTCAATGATAAAATCGCCAATAAGTATGAAAAGTCCAGATAAAAAGATGATAGATTGACATAATGTTTTCTTCATAGCTGATCAGATGGGAAAAATCAATGATGTGACAAACAAGGTAATAAATTAGTAAGATTCCCATTATAAAAAAAAATTAGTCAATTTTTTACGCTGACTTAGAAAACAGAAAATTTTATGCATACAAATCAGTGGTGATCTTGACATTAATGCTTCTTAGTAAAATTAAAATCTATTATAATATGCTCTTGATAATTTCATCAAACGTATTATACAAAAATATAATCACGTAGAGTTACATTTCAAAATTGAAAAAAATGGTCTTTTAGCCGCAACTCTAAGCATATTAAAAATACCACTCGTATCTACGAAAGCTAGCGTAAAATTTTACAAGAAATCTCCGAATGCAAATGCAAGCATTTCGAGTTTTCTCGTTGCCAAGGTGAATCCAATCGAATAAAAAGCCAAATCTCATCATCGGTAGCGACATCGATGGCGCGAAGGAACTATTCTCGACTGAGAGAGAGAGATCTGGAGAGGACGTGCATTTAAGGAGCGCCAAAGTTCCTCTCGACCGACTATCTGATCGCAGACACCCTCATTTTCAGGCGTGCATGCACGTGACTATAGTGCTCTACTCTACAGGGGCTCGCGGACAACATTGCTTGGTTGCAGAACGTGGCCAAACGACTCGTACATTCTTAATTAAACTAGCTTGCGACGCGTTGCCGGGAATTACTTGTGAACGCTTTGCCAAAACGCTTTCGAGTTTTCGATGCCATTTTCAATTGTAATAAAATCTCGATTTTTTTCAATGTTTGTAGATCTATCAAGAATCTCGGTTGTTTTTTTAATATAATCTATGTAATTATCGCGCATTTATTGCGGTGCCATGTTACCAAGTATAGTCTTTATGCATTTAGAAAATCATTGATTTTAATCAACCGCATGAGATTTTCTACAATATACTTTCAAACCTACAACAGTTAGAATAAGCCCCTTAAAATTCGATAAACCATTTTTTTCAATTTCGACACCAAAAAATGATTTATAATCACTCATCATTAGTCGTTTAGTTGAGAAAACTAAAAATTGTATTTTTGAAACTATAAATCGCATACAATTTTTGATACCTAAGGGAGAGTGATTAAACAATTGAGGCAATTTCCATTTCTCGGTCATTCCAAAAAAGCATGTCAATATCTTGGAGTATCTTCTACCTCGATTGTGAGTCACTGGTTAGCCATCTGATAAGAGCGCCGTCAAGTGTAGCCGTACAATGTTTCATACTGACAAACTGTTCACGTGTGCGACTGAGGGGCTCGATTGGACTTGCACGTCGTCAACAAGATAAGATTTTAATCATTACTGACGTAGGCTGGTCAAATGAGTATTTAAATTGCTGCGGCCAGGACAGTTGGTCATACTACAAGTTCACAGCGAACTGAAAGCAAGCTCAACTCTAAGAGTAAAAAAGCACCTAAAACGATCAAAATGAATTCTCTGATTTTTGCCTTCTTCATCATCAGTGCCGCAGCAGGTAAATACACTATTACCATATTTAAAAAACATTATTTAAGATTTTTTCTAACAATTTTTTCTACGATTCAGCTGAAGAGCTGTTCTGCACGCCGAACTCCCTCTTCCAGCAGAACTGTAATTCTTGCATCTGCTCCAAGGACGGCAAGGCAGCTGCTTGCACGGATATGGTTTGTCCAGAGCAACAAGTGCAAAAGTACTGCGAACCAGGCAAACAGTTCCACATGGACGATCTCAGCACTTGCGTCTGTAACAAAGATGGCATGACTGCGATGTGCACCTTGGGACTCCAAGTTTATGGAAGAAGTTTACACTTGACTAAGAACAGTACGTATTCAGTCTTTTTGGAAAAAAATTAGTCAGTGAAAGTATTTCAGTAAATAATGCCATTTTTGCAATTTTATAGATGAGTACTGCACTCCTGGATCAACATTCAGCCCAGACAATTGCAATACTTGCGTCTGTAGTCAAGACGGTATCAATGCAATGTGTACTCTGCAGATGTGCCCCATTGAACAGCCAAAGCAAGTTTGTGAACCTCGCAAATCCTTCAAGAACTACTGCAACACTTGCTTCTGCGATGGTGATGGTTCATCCTACTCTTGTACCCGAATGAATTGTAACAAGAACATCTGGAACCAGGACGGCAGCATGAAGGTCGTAGCTACAAAATCAGCTACGAAACAAGTCTGCGAGCCAAGAAAGGTCTTCAATGACTACTGCAATACCTGCGTCTGTTCCGACAATGGCTTGTCCGCCATATGTACCAGGATGTGGTGCGACAAGAAAATTTGGAATGTCGATGGTACTACCAAGATTCGAGCCAGCACTAGACAAGTTTGCGAGCCCCGTAAAAACTTTATAAACTACTGCAACACCTGCATCTGCTCAGAAGATGGTTTATCTTTTGCCTGCACAAAAATGTTCTGCGACAAGAACATCTGGAACAAAGACGGCACCACTAAGGTCGTTGTCAAGTCTGCTGAAGGTGAGATATCAATCTTTACAACTAATTAATGAAATAATCAAATTATGATAACACGAGTAACCACGATTTTTTCCGATTGCAGCTCGAGTTTGCGCACCAAACAGTCACTTCAAAGAACAATGTAACATTTGCACCTGCTCCAAGGACGGCTTATCCAAGTTCTGCACCATGATGGCTTGTAATCGAAAGTAAAATCAAACAACAAGTCTGCACACCCAAATCTACCTTCAGCCACGATGGTTGCAATGCCTGCAAGTGCAACGAATTCGGAACCAATTACGTTTGCACTATCAAGATATGCTCTTAATTTTTTGTGAAATTTTGATCAGTTAAACTATAGTCTTTAGATACGGCAATTAGTAAGAAGATATTGTTTATCTAAAATTTTTGATCTCTGTGATGGTCTTTAGTCATTTATCACTATTGTTTGTGTAATTTATTGATAAATTATGAGTTTGCGTGGGATAAGCATGTAACTAGTTTTTTTCAAATTGTATGATGTTCTAGGTGTCAATCTTTGTAAATAAGATAGGTAGTCAACAAATTAATAAATTTCAATTTCTAATTAACTTTTCTTTCTCGTCTTATTTCTTTATACTCATTAGAAAAAAAAATCCCTCAAAATATCCAACAGTAATAGAACAATGAGATTAATTATATGATGGAAAAAAAAATTCCAAATTCCAAAAATATTTGAAGTAATCATATTTACATAATGATTATACATAATCAAAGGTAGTGATATTGTAACAAAATTACAGATATGCAATATTCGAAACGAACTTGGTTTTCATTAAAGATCAAAATCAGTTCAAGTCACCGCATACAATAGCGAACACTAGGGAAAGAGAGAAGTTCAGTGAAGCAACGTGTGAATAAATCAAGAGGCAGCGACGAGAGAAAGAGAGAGAGAGAGAGAGAGCGCCAAGCGTATAGTGCAGGTGCGAGTGACAGGTCAGCCGACGAAGAGATAAGGACTTGGTGCACGGTGGCGACATCATCGCGCGTTAACTTTCTTTTATCGGCTCGGCACTTTTTTTTTCAACGCTCGCGCGGATGAAGAATTGCCCTGTCGATCGGCGCCCGGCAAAAAAATTTTTGCGGAGCCGAAAGTAGGTGGTGGCTTTATCGTATACGTGATTCTGTGTATGTGAGAGAGAAAGAGAACGAGCGTACTCGTAAATATTTCTACGTGAGATGCTTTATTGCTCGCAAGTCTCGGGGTGTCGATGAGATTTTCTTTTTTAATGTTGTCGGATTATATATAGGTTATTCGAGAATCCCTTTATAGAAAGTTCGAATGTATATTATATTGCAAATGGGATTTAGTGTGATTATTTGACGGCAGATGCTACTGGAGAATTTGTATAGACCAGTATAATTATCATCGGAACTTTACATCTACGTAACATGAAAAAAATTAGTTGAAATGTTGTTTCTACTATTAACTATGTTAAATTCAACGCACTTTACGAAAAATAATGAAAATAAAATTTATATTACAATCTTGTCGAAAACATCAGCGTCGCCGTGACGGTAATCCGTATAACAGAGTGAAACAGCGTGAAAATTAAAAGAGGAAGAAATAAAAAGCAGCCTCATACATACACGCGAGTTTAACAAAATACACTGTGCGCACGGTATGGATAAGAGCTTTAGCGCAATAGGCCATGAGGCCGGCGATTCGGCAGCTTTGCGCCACCGCAGCCAGCTCTGTATTATGTAAATGTAAAGTGGTACGTTGGAGCATACATATACGTGTAAATTCGAACGGCTAGCTGCGGCCTTCGCCGCAGTGGCAAGGCAGTTTTGGCTTTTCTATTTCTGCGTAATACTCGCATATAGACTGTGCATTTACGCAGTGGTAATCATAATTTGTTATTTTAATTTTCTTTAGTTTGGGAAGTTATTTTTATTGAATGAAATGAATTGTTAGTTCGAGATTGAACAATAGAGGGCTTATTTTTCAAGGTGACAAATTAACTGTATAATTGCGTTATAAAACTCACAACGATATTCGACATCGAAATCTTTATAAAAACGAATGCATTTCTAATATGATTGAGAAACCACTGGTTCTAATCAAAATTCGGACAAGCAAAAAACTTTCTGAATGTTTTGGAACCTTCATCAAGTTGAGCATTATTTCTTTCTATTGCTAAACCTTTCAATTGTTATTTTTTCTCGAATTTCCACTATCGATTTCAATATTTTTCTGCTATAATTTGCACGTGATATTTACGATAAAAACTACAACCTTGTATATCTCGATGAGAACTTCAAAATTTCGTTCGAGCGGCAGTCTATCCGAAACAATCGTTCTCCATCAAAACGCGAAGTACTATACATCGCTCGCAGCAAGCCTGTATTAATTCCTGCTAAAATCTGGCATGCACACAAGAGCGAGAGTGAGCCAGAGTTCGAATAATCTAGGCGTTGGTTGGGTGCTGGGTGCTATTAAGGACGGATTTCGAGGGTGAGTGAGCCTCTCTGCCTCTGCCATAATGAGGATTTAATCGCTATGTGGGTCGTGGGATCTTATCCGCTTGGCCTAACTGCAAACACGGTAAAAGGGAAGAGAGAGAGAGAGAGAGAGAGAGAGAGAGAGAGAGAGGGAAAAATCTATTAGCGGATAAGATATCCAGCTAATACTTCAGCAGATGCTATCTCTAAAGAGATAGAGATGGCATTTACTACTACGTCTACGCGGTGTATAGATATGTAGGTTGAAGATGGCATTTCTTTTTCGTCCTTTTTTTCTGCTTCTTTCGGTTAATGAGAGCCGACGTCGAGCGAGATCGACTCTCCATTCGAAACGCTCTCGATCACCGACTCAATTGGACGTTATGGGATGAAAGTTTTCTTGTTCGACGACGAATAATATAAATTCAATGGAGCGAGATGCTTGCGCGACCTATTGTCACCTTTAGATCCAAGCATTCGACTCTGTAATGGCTGGCAAGTAGACGTTCTCTCTTTCGCTCGGTGACTTCAGGGGGTTTTAATATTTCAATTTATGAAAAAATGTCATGAAAAATTGGTTTTAACTTTCTTGGAAGTCCTGTGATGTTTGTTGCAAATGAGACAAATTATTATTTCGTATGATTTTATAATTAAAAGAAAATATTATCATGATTTGTTCCTTAGAATTGAGGAATATTTTTGCTAATTCGAGTGTTAGTGTTTCACTTAAGTACTTAAGCGTTTGAAAATATCAGTTATTTTCATTCCATTTCAACGTCAGTCGAGGGAAACTTTTCATTCCATCTGAAAAGAATCAGAATTATACTCGCAGAAAATGATGTGTAAATAAAAGTTTTAATTAAGTGGTCGATTTGAATATAATACCTTTTCTTTCCACTTTAACGTTGAACCATTTTAACGTTATTTTCTCTTCATAAAATTCAGAATTACAATCATTGAAATTGAAGAGAAAATAAAAATTCCCATTAAATGCTTTCGATCGTCCAAAGATATTGATAATCACTTACCTCTACATTTACAAAGTATATTATTTTCTGTAATAATTCGCAATCATAAAGATTAAAAAAAATCCAAAGGTTATAATGAAATCGTCGACCTACTTTTGAACTGCTCCATCCGACAAGCCCTTCGTTTCATTCTCCATTACGAACAAAAACCGTTCCGGATCTTCGGAAAATATTTTGAGAGCCGACTATACTCGCAGAGTGTCAAGTGACTCTCTTTCATCGAGGTGAGCGAGCAGCAGAGCAGCTAGAGCGCGCGGGGTCGAAAAAAAAGAGAGAAGAGAAACGTTGAATAAACAGTGAAGGAAGGATGACCTATCTCTAGCGCGTGCGGGTTAAAATCGAGGAAACGCCGCAGGGCGCGAAGTCGAAGTGTGGAATAGCCGACCGGAAGGAAAGTTTTGACTGACGCGCTCTAGATTTTGTGGCTTTACAGGTGAAAGTCGAGGATAGGATGTTTAAGTGAAAAAAATAATAATAATAAAGTTCTTGCCGAGAGCTTCGATGTTTTTGATACTTGCATCGGTATTTATTTATATGAAAATGTTTTTTACAATGTTGGATTTTTATTTAAGAAGAATGATTTTCTTTTTTTAAGCTTTTAAAAGCTCGACTTTCTCAGCTAAAAAATAATCCTCGTAAACCATACATTAGTTTTAATGGATTATACGTAGTTAAAAGTCGCAATAACGTTTGATTCTCTAGAGCTTTTTTTTTCCTACAAGAAGGAAAAAACCCAACTGGCGTATACAGGTAAAAGAAGCTTAAAGCCGGGGAAAAAGCACTCGAGCGCGCGAGCGTAAAAAGTAAATAACAGTGTAAACGACGATCGTTCCACTGGCCTTTTTTTTCTTTTATAATTCAACAAGGTCCGATTTAATATACCTCGCTAACGACGCGATTCGCCTTCCAGCCGATTGCGTCTAATTATTTAGGTCAACGCGCGCACTTTTTTTTTTAATCGCAAACGGGAAAAATCGTGAGCAATGACGCTTTGATCATGGAAATTTAAAACAGTGTAATTGTTTCGTGAAACGGTGAATTTTAGTATACACGTACCAAATTTTCTTTTTTAAAGAAACAGATTAAAAAATAATAATCAAAATTCTCGGTCAACTTACTGCATATCGGTTAACGTATTCACAATTAGTGAAGCAATTCATTCGTTAGCATATATGGTATAGAGTATCATATATGTCGAGACTCCCACTAGAAATTAATCCGCGATTCACTGCGATACCCGATCTTCGGTAAAATGCCAGCTAAATTGGCACGCGACCTACATTTACAGACACAAAGGGATTCAATGTTGGTGCTTATCGAACTTCATTCAACAGATAGGAGAATTCGAAAAATTCAGGGCAAGTGTATCGGCTTGTAAAATCATTTTTTTTAATTTAACGCAAACATTGATTTTACTTCGTATATTAATTTCACGATGATCTACTTCTAAATTTCATCAAAAATTATAATGCAACTACAACATTATGTACCAACAAAACAACGTTATTCTTGTGAAACATGACAAGGCTAAACAGCATATTATTAATCGTGCACACGAGCTTTCATCCAAAAAAGCTTATTTCGCTAACATTGAGATAGCGAGGCAAATCCAGAGTACAAGCTGACGAGAAAGTAAGAGGGAAGGGAGGGGCTGGGTCAGAGATGTTGCGCCTGAAATAATTCATCCCGACATGCGTGCTTGCGGTGACGGGGAAAGGGAGTTTGTTGCGCCGCATAGCCACCACGTGCATCAACGTTATTGCTCGGCGTACGGATTACGCGGATTAGCGGCCACTACCACTACCACTACTGCTGCTGCTGCTGTTGCTGCTGCCGCTGCTCTTTCGCTTCGAAATTCAATTGTCCATATAGCGACATTTTAGGCCTTGACCATGTTCTACTATTTCCCACTTTTTATTTTCTTTTTGCCTGTCGATGGAATACTTTTTTTGTTTTTTGTTATGGGGATGTCTGTTTCGGTCGAGCTTGTACTTTTATGGCTAATCTCTTGCTACAGTGCTGAGCGGATTTGTGACTTTTTTACCTTGTAGCATTGCATACTGTATATTTTTTCATGCATTGAGATTGGAGTGAAATCTTTAAAAGAATATTGTATTGCAATTCGAGATTCCGTTTAATAAAACATGAGCTACGCACTTGTTGAAATATATTTTTTTGCTTCGTTCACGTTTGAAGTGAAATATGAAGAAACACATAAGAACAGACGATAGAAATAAAGATTTTCCTATAGAAAGCGATCCTCCGGTAAAGAAATCCTTCGATATATATTAAACAACGCAAAAAAAATCGACTTTCAAACCACACTTTGTCAAAGTATATGCTTGGAAACTAAATCTTTCATTGGCCAATGCATCGAGAATACAATGAAAAAACTTAGAAATATTCAGCTTTTGAACGGTCGGTTTATGAATGGTATTGAGAAAAAAGTAACAACTCCCCATTGCTGGACTGCTTCCAAGATTGGGAAGCTTTTTTCTTTTCTTTTTTTTTGCCAGTTCGATACTTTCTCCTTTCTCCGCGTCAGCACGTTCAAATTTTTTTTCCGTGAAAGCTTTTACCGAACACAAGGGGGGATGTAGTAAGTTAATTTGGAAACTTTTGGTTACATCATTTTCTTTTCTTTTTTGTAGTCGTGCATTTTATATATGATGTAATCGATTAATTTTATAAACTAAAAGCATATTCAGTTGAAAAAGAGAATATTATAATAATTTGTAAACTATTTCAGAAACATAACTGTATATTTTCATTTCGATGGCATGCAACGATTGATTTTCAAGTATGTACTGATAAAATCGTTTAATTCTCACTTATAGTTGCTTGAATCCAATCATTGAAAGCAGATACTCGAGTATAAATAGATGGAGCATTGGGTGTTGTACAGTCAGCAGCGAATCCAAAAGTAGCCACGCCAGCAACTACCTTTTTACCGTTTTCCTCAGTCACGAGTGGATTGCCAGTATCGTGCTTAGTCGCGAAATAATTTTATATCAGTTTTACTCCAAAAGTATTTTTTTTGTTAATTTTAGTTATCAACGACTTACCAAACAATATCCTTGATTTGTTTCAGTGGGCCCAGTACAGAATGCAACGTTGTCACCGAATAAGTCAATTTCGCCAGCAACATCTCCCAATGCAGCGTCAACTAAGTTATGACACTCGTCGTTGCTGATAATTGGCAAATTTAAAGTCTGCAGAGTTTGAGCCATCATAGCAGTCATCATATGCGTAAGTGAGCCGAGTCCAGTGAGAACTCCTGAGCCACGAGGGTAACTGTCGGCTTGTGGCAAATTAATCGGCTTTACGAATTCGTTGAACTCCAGAGGAGTTTTTAGTTTTATCAAAGCGATATCGTAAGGTCCAGCCGGGCTGAAAATTCATTAAGTTTTTTTGATAGCATTTATCTTACGTCGACATTAAATCTTTGAAAGGATTATTAAACAAATGTAATCAAATAGCGAAATCTAAACTCACTCATTATATTTGGGATGAATAAAAGTAGCAGCGATGTTGGACACTTGTTCGGTTCTCGATGGTTTGGCCAAATAAATGTTTCCAGCTTTCACGATAGTGTTTTTGGAATCCTGAATATTGTAAGCCGCTGTAAGGATCCATTGCTCGTTCAAAATGGCTCCACCGCCAAAAGCAATCGGATATTGGGTGTTGAGCGTGGACTTGTAGTATAGATTGACTTGGTAAGGATATTGACCTGGTTTAGCATCTTCGCCACCTGCCAGACGAGGCAAACGTTTGGCTATACAAAATAAAAATCAATTTTTTAGTTTTATTTGGTTACTTGAAAAGTATGAGATTTTTAAAATAAATACCTGAAGATGATGCGACTAAGCAACAGAGAAGCACGAGTTTCAAAGACATTTTTGCTACTGGTACAAGATCGTCAGTCGTCTTCTTATCTATATATATAATCAAAAAATCGCGTGTTTTATCATCGGGTGTTGTGTTTTAACAGCTGTACTAAACACCAGTGAATGAACTGTAAAGATGAATGCAAAATATTTCAATTATGCATTGAAATTGAAACATAGATGATTTTGAATGTAGTGAAATCAAATTTGTTTTATATTTTTATATGTTAAATATAAAAATATTACAACTATGAATATAAGTTGTTAAATTTGTAAATATTTGCTGGTATGTAATGTAAATAATTAATTGTTATTTTTTAAATTCTTAAAATGACCGACTGAATATCGCCTTGACAACGATTCAAAGTTGCAAATAAAAAAAAATTTGAAAATAATGAGTTTTTGATCAAATATGTTTGTAAAGCAATGTATTTTTTATTTGAAATATTACACAGTAAAGTGGAATAATCGAATTTATTAAAAAATTATTTTCCATGACGATGATAATAGTTATGACAAACCAACTTGAACAATATCTATTACTCGAAATTAGATTATTCAATTACCCAGATATCATCAAATTCAAAGATGTTCTTCAGAATTAATTACCAAAATCAATACAATCTCCACGAAACTATTGCTCGTTCGACTCAAAGTACTATTCGCAAAGAATTTCTTGCCTTAGCAACCATCAACGTGAGCGATTTTTTTTTGTTGCACTCGGTCAGTCTTTTGCAGCAGAGCCAATTCTCTCGTTTTTTTTTTCGTTCTCTACAACGTCGATCGCTTTAACAGTGCTCTTCTCTCTCTTCTTCTGGTATCTTTTGCTGCTACTCGCGGGTCTTTCATTAGTCACGTCTTCCGTTTCTGCGGCTGTACTTTAGTAGACGCCGGTCTGAAAACCCGGCGGTCTTCTCTCTCTCCCTCTCTCTCTTTTCGAACTACTTAGTTGAGCTCGCAAGAGCACGGTCATTCGGCAAGCATCGATTGAGAAATTTCATTCTGTCGAGAAAGCTTTTCTTTAGCTTTCAAGCGAGAGCTTTTTCGAATTGGTGTTAGCAGGTTGCTCGATTGCAGCTCGAGCAACTTTTTGCCGCGAAATTGTAAATTTTTAAACGATGTTAGTTTCATTTGTATTCGCAAGAAGTAGTTCGTGAATACAATTTTTTTTTCAGTTCATATCCATAGCACAGGTTAGCTTTGCATAAATTCGTGAGTTAATTTATCCGAACTAGGACTCAAACTTTAATGTTGTGGAAACACATTGCATTACATAGCCACGAAGTATCGATAGTGAAATTCCATTAGCAATCTTACATATATCTTACTGAAGCTGTCAGTAGGTAAAGTATTCAAGAATTAGTGCAAGTCAGTATCTACTAATGAGATTGATAAATTATTCGGTCAAATCACATTCGCGTGAAATTAACTAATAGCACGGAAAAATTGCAACGTGAATTAGCATTCTTATGAAATCACAGTTTCGAATAAAAACCAAGAAACGTTATAAAAACAACCTCCATCTGGTTAAAATATTAAAAGATCGGATATTGTCGAAATCTCATTGAACCGCGTATTAGCGGCAGCTTACTTATTATCGCATTGAAGCTAAAACGCGTACCGAGAGAAATGAAACGGAATATAACATATATAGTTGAGCGTCGTTCCGCGGCGGCTCAATTACTTCCAAGTGAATTATCCCCAAAGGAGAAAGATCTATTAACGATTACCGACGCTTCCTTTATATTTCGGAGAGATGAAGGCAGGAGAGAGAGAGAGAGAGAGAGAGAGAGAGAGAGAGAGAGAGAGAGAGAGAGAGAGAGAGAGAGAGAGATTTAGTGTGGTTATGGCGTCGATGGAAAATAAAAACAATCTGGTCGCGGGTTGAGAGCT
>JAWWMK010005811.1:0-29297 GCA_035047105.1 Galeopsomyia nigrocyanea
GTTGAAAACGAGCGAGTTCTTAAAATTGCTGCATACTTATTTTAAGAATAAACCTACTTAATTTAAGAACTTTTTTTGTAGTCAAGATACTAATTAAAGCTGAATGGTTCATTTAAAGATAAAATTTCAATATGCAGCAAATTTAAGAACATTTTTTTGTAGTGTAGATTTTTATTCGAAAACTCACGTGTGAGTTGAATTCACTTTGAGGGGAAGACCCATACATATGTATTTATCAATTAGTCGCGAGTTTGATATCGCGATGTCTATTTGAGGAATAAAGTTTACTTTGAATACATCAATATTACAGAGGGTACTTTACATTTAATGATTATCAAATATACTTAAGCTACGACATCAATCACCTCATAAACACACGATATAAAATACATATAGCGCTTCATAATAACACTCAGGCACGCTGATGTATGCAACAAAGAAAATTCCCCAATGTAAAATAACAGCAGACACAAGCGCACGCGTACATCAATCGTCTGCATATCATAATCAGCAATTCAAAATAACTCGGCATCAATCTCTAATATAAACACAACGAGCCGTTGCCGCCGACGCCGCTGTCAGTGTAGTAATTTTCCATCGGGCGCGCATCGATTACGCGCAATTATCCGCGTGGCGCCGCGTTTCTATTCGCAACTCCGCGGACATGGTCATCGTTTCAATTTGTAAATATATACTACTAGCGTGTGCAAAATCGACGGTGAATATTTGATGTTATGGATTACGAACGTGATGATTGTAGTTTGATTTTTGAGAGAAATCATTTATTTACGGTAATTGGGTTAGTTGTAATTACATCGTGCATAGCGAATCGAAGGTGTATACTATATATATTAGCTAGGATGTAATGAAACGCAGCAGTTTATAATTAATTATCGATTCGATTATTCGATATTCAATCGCGAGAGTGCAATAATAATCTCTTTAAAAATCAGAGTATAATTGTATATAATATACACAATCCTCCGATACTACAAAATCAAATCCAATTCAGGAAGCATAGTTTGGGACCAAAAGGAAAATCGTTGATAAATCGGTCAATACGCGCTTCTGCTCTTGTGTCGATGTAATCGTGCATCCTTTTTGGCTCTCGTCGGAGTTATACAACTCGCAGTCCCTCGGAATCGTTATATGGCAAACGTGACCTGCGCGGAAGATGAGAGTTTTGCTGCTGCTACTGCTGCTGCGATTGAAAAGTTTCGCGGGCGACGTGGGCGTGCTTTTCCGGCGAATTGTCGGGGATTCGTTTTTTTTTTCTCTCTCTACTGCCAGCTTTTGTTTTCTCGCGGAATATATTATTTTTTGCGAAGGCTGCATTTGTATGTATGTATGATTCAGCAGAGTTGTTATGTAAGAATTTTACTTTTTTAACAGTGAAATTCAAGGTTTATTTATTTTTTTTTTTATTTGAATGTTTTTCAGAAATAATTTATTGCAAGTGAGACGATTCAAATAGGAAATTGTTGATTTCTGAGAATAACGTTAAATAGGGCAATATGATTCAAATCCGTGACTTGTGAATCAATACAATTATCAATTATTATTTGAAACAACAAAAAAGCCTCAATAAACTCGCAACATACATTTTTTTAAAGATCCAAATTTAACACCAATAATCGTAAATTCGCTTCTTTCGAGCGTATAATTCCACGATTCCAAATTGCCGGCTGTTAATCCCAAAAATACCACTCGAAACAAGAAATAAAAAATCTCATTTTTTGTTCGAGAAAAACGGAACATTAAACTTTAATCCACGCAACACTCTAAATTTCATTCCCAGAGCGCATCCAACCTTATCGATGTCCGGCATCCGTCGTATACGCAAAAGAAGCACACACACACAAAAAAAAAAGTTGAATCGCCAAAGCGTTAAAAGTATATATACGCTAATGGGCCAACTGCACCGCACCAACGTGATTCGGTAGCCTGCACTCGCGAGAAACTTCTCGCCGTGTCCCACTTTTTTTTTGCACGCCTACGCCCGCCTGCCCGTACGGTTTGTTACGCGTGCGAGTTGGAAATGGAAAATTTCGCGCTGGGTTAGTTTTAATCTGAAATATGAATTTCAACGAAAATCCTCTCTCGCCCTCTGCTGTTTGCGAAACGATATCGTAGATTGTATGCACTTCTTTTTCTTTTCTTTTTTTGGTGTAGAGCAATTTTTAATTCTACGCTAGAACGTTGTAACATATAATCGATATCCATGAGAAAATCAACGGCTAACACGTTCACTTATTCAAACTAGTCTATTAGAGAAACCCGTTAATTTATTTATCAGCGGGAGATAATTTCTATACGGTTTTTTTTTCTTCACCAGTTCCAAATTAAATCAACGCTCTCTCTCTCTCTCTCTCTCTCTCTCTCTCTCTCATTTTACACTTTCAACGCGATAATGGAGGGGGCTTATGCAAATCTTCGCGAATCCATTATACTGCATATATAAAATCCCACTATCACCGTGGAAATTTTTCGGACACGAAAAAAAAAAGAATACGTTTTATCGATTTCGTCCTTTTTAATTATAAATAATAAAAGGACAGAGAGAGAAAGAGAGGGAGAGAGAGAATGGATCGAAGGGTTGCGACAATCAACGACACGCAAAGCGCCAAAGACAAAGGAAAACAATTTGCCTCCGTGGACTCTCTCGTCAATCGCGAAAGCGCGAGTGCCTGTAATTTTGTGCCAAACAATAACGTACACACACACATACTGACGGCAAACAACGACGACGACGATCGAAATTTCCCATACCCGCCACACGGTATGCGTATGTGTATGTTCGTACGTGAAAGTTTTGTTAACGTTGCGAGGAGGGAGGGTTGTAGGATGAAAGTTCGTACATACGAGCAACGCGAATGATAAAGGCGCGTTGGTGTTATGCTTCGCGGAGTTTTGCCACCGCACGCATGAGAGTTTGTGTTTTCATATGCTGCGCAGTTAATGATCGTTAATAACGCGGTGTATTTTTATACACTTGATTTTACGGTGGAATAAATGCGAGCACGAATGTTTTCTTGTTGTTGTTGTTGTGTTGATGGGAAATAAAGTGCATTGAATTCGCGAGGTATTTTTGTTCAATCGAAGGTTTACAATTTTCGAAATTTTACTGCAATGATAACAGGAATATTGAAGCCGCAAACACACTTCTCGCGCTCCGAAATAATTCAAGTCAACAAACGAGAAACGCTTCGCAATTGCCTATATGGGTATAACATTGAGGCCAAAATGTTTTAGTCTGTTTGCGGATCTCTCGAAAAAGAGATTAATGAACGTCAAGGACGACCCAACTCTCTCTTTCTCTCTTTTGCTTCCGTGGCGAGTTCGAAAAATCATGTTCGATTCTCGCGCAAAAATTCCCATCGGGTGCGCGCGTGAGATCGTTTAATTTAACCGTCGATATATGTGTACTATACATGTCGAGGTCGTGCATTTGCATTTTTCACGTTGCCCGGGAATTACTTTTTTTTTGGGTGATTTATCACGCTCTGGATAAATTGACTGATTGGGCTTCTTTTTCAAGTCGGCACTTTGGAAATTGTCGAAATACAGCGTTGTTGGAAATTATATATATCAAGGTTGAGTTGGATTTAATTAAAAGTTTTATTGCGAAGATATCTGGTTTTGGCATTGTTCGGGATAATTGACGTTCCGCTCTGCCGAAAATTGCGAGTTGTATGTATATATATTGACAAATCAATAAATTGCATTTCCTGAAAGTTGCAGCCGGCCTGAAAATTTAATTTAATCTCGCTGGGATGTGCTGCTTTGTAAACTGTCAATTACAGTTTGAGGGTCGGACGTTTGATAAACTTTACTAATTTAATTGTGAGTCGACTGACTTTGTTTGTTTTGGGATTTTTATTCGAATGTACATGCATGCATATTTTACAGAAAATTAAATTTTGCAATATTAGTCGCGATCAAAAATAAAATAAGACGAATTATGGAAATCAATTTATTTTATTCATAACATTGACCAGTGTGGATGAATATGATGTTTTACAAATCATACAAATGTATTAAAGATCGAATCAAGAAAGTCAGGTGTAAAGACAAAAAAGGATAATATTCAAAATGCAATTTAAATTTTGTTTGTCATACAAAAATCACATAAATGATATCTATGAACTATATAAGAATCAACTTATTCTAATTTTAACTAAAGCACAAATAATATCGTATAACTGATCATTTTGCAAATCTTTAATTGATCTGAATCCAGGTGTTCTAACCATATTTTTAGCATTTGATATGATGGATTCTTTAGCATTTTGTTTCATAAAATTTGAATTGTATAGAGTAGCACATTTCAAATACTCAATGGCATTTTCATCTGACAAGTTGTGACAAAAATGATCATCGCACACATCTATCAAGTCAATAATGACATATTTATCTGCTATAATCAAAAGCTCTTGTGCCATGTGTTCAATATTTTTCACTTCACCAGCATAAATGAATCGTAACATCTCTACTACCACTTGATAATCAGTATCTTCTATAACTACAGTATTTTGAATATTTTTATTCGTTTTGTGTACAAACATGGCAGCAAAGACATCACTTTTTTTCGACAAAACACTCCCATGAGCATACAATTCTTGGACACTGTTTTGACATTTTATAACAAATTTCATATCACAAAGTTCCTTGTTGTTCAGAACGTTCTCAAAGTTGACTAGGTATTAATAAATTTCGTTAGTTTTTGTAGCTGCCTATTTGGTTGGGCATTGATTGCGCGGCACAATTAAATTTGTACTACTCATCAAAATTTGTATTACTCATGAACATTTTCGCTCAAATATATTATAATGATAATGCCATTTTTTTACGTTGTTAAATACTTATCCAACAAACATCGATCATCACAAGTTTTAAAGCTCTCACGAAACGTCACAAGCAATTAAACTAATGACACTCGTATAGCACGACAAAACACATCGTGAAACTGAGCACTCGAAGAAAGGGGGGGGGGGGGGGTCAAGGAATCCAAAGCTAAACGAGGTCCTGAAACCCGCGAGAGAAATACGAGAGGAGAGAAGGAAAAGCGGAAGGACGCGAGCGAAATTGGCACGACTAGGCGAGCGCCGAAATGTCTGGCGGACCGATGGGCGCCGCTGTGTCGCGATGCTATATATTTTTCGCTCGATGCATTTTGCTCCCTCTCCTATCTTCTTCTTCTTCTTCTTCTGCAGCGTAGCAGCAGCAGCGAGCTTTAATGCACACCGCGAGGTCGCGCTTGTGCTTATACTGTGCTTGGCGTCTTTTCTATATACTTTGCGCGTAACCTCTTTTTTTTCCTTCTTCTTCTTCGACGTCGAGAGAGAAAGAGAGAGAAAAAAGGTCGCGAAGTGTTTTACTGGAGGGATGATTTGATTGCGAAAGATATAAGATTCCTTTTTTTTTTTGAAACAGAAAAAAAAAACAGATGTTACGTGCTTTGCGCGGACTCGTAAGGATTTTTCGCAGTCTCGAAAGGGAGGAAAAAAAAATTGGATTACGAGCGCATAGTCAAACAAAGGATTTCTCTCGTGGGAGGGACACGTGTAATTTTTCGTAGTCGAGAGGCAAAAGGAATTCGAATGTGGATCAGAGATGAGTGTCGCGTGCTTAAAAGTGTGTCACCGTCACTGTAACCGCGTATTACTTATTCATCCGCGGCGCGAATCGTAGATGCGAATTTTTAAATGACGTTTCGACGATTCGCATATTTGATTATTCAACTTTTAATTTTCGTTTCGATGAATCTCTCTTCGCGGAGAGTTGAATAGAGAGCGTTGGCTTTGTTTATAATATTCGAGTAATAATGCTAATTACGAATGGCAGGTTACAGTTATAATATCGCTAGCTTTTGCCTCGGTATAATCTGCCCACTTCATTATTTAATCTTCGAAATGCGCGCCAGAGATGAGCTTAAATTGGCAACCAACGTAGTGTTTCGTTCTTTGTACTTCATGCGCTGCATAATTCAAACATATTAGCTTTCAAAGTACATTACCAACGAAATTTACCTTTTCACTTTCGTGTAATTAACATTTGATTATCCGAGCGAACGAGAAATAAAAAAAATTCCAATTCCGCGAAAATACATTTGTTCAGAGTCTAAAAAAAGAAGAATTCAAAAGCCATAATCCACGTTGCTGCTGCACGCGCGCGCTTGGCAACAATACGCGCCGCGAGTGAATAATCAAGCAAGGATGCCCGCGTGCGAGAGAAAAAAAAAGAAGAGAAGAGAAGAGAGAAGAAAAGGTGACTAACCGCGCCGCAGGAATAATGATTAATACTTTCCCTCGGCTGATTCACCATTTTAATCCGTGCGATTAGCAGACTTCTTTCTAATTTATCACGTATATGTGCTTCTTCTCTCTACTTTTTTTTTTGTCAGCTCTACGTCTGTCTGACGGCGAGTTTTTTTTTTTTTGTTCACAGCGCTTCACTAACGAATCTCTTTCCACCCCATTGTCTACAGGATGCGCCGCTTCTTTTAATTTCTCATGCACACACCAACTCAACCCCCCGCTCTCGCGCTTTTTTTTTCGAGCTGTCTGGAGGATGCGTCCTCCTCTTTGTGAAACTTTTTTTTTTTTGGAGAGAGAGAGTGTGTATGTAGAATCGAGGGTTGCAGTGCAAGAGATAGCTTTGTCACATGCGTTTTGGGATTCTCTTTATTCTTCCCTTTTGATGATATTTCCATTGCGAGTTCCGCTGCCGCTCGCTGTCGTGTGTGCGTGTGTATGTGGGTGTACTCGGGAATGGCAATTTCCTTTTTCCTTTTTCCGGATGTAACTGGTTATATAGATGGTCGTAGAGTTAACGAAAATACAAGCTGAAGTGAAGTTTTACAAGATTCTTTTTTTTTTTATGCTGTAAAATTTCAACGAAAATGGAAAATAAACAACAGCAGAGGCAGTTAATCAAGATCGAATGTCCAAACGATAAATTTTGCAAAACGTTAATCTGGTGTAATCTGTTCTCTCTGCCACGATAAAAAAATATTTTTTTTTTCAGTCTCAGTGCTTTTTGCCCCCCCCCCCCCTCTCTCTCTCTCTCTCTCTCTCTTGAGAGCAATCGTCACACAACTGCAAGATATAACAAACAAAAAAAAGTCGAGATTTATTGACAGAGACACGTACACACATGACCGAATATATATATATAGCAAGTAAAAAGAACTATCGATTGACATAATTTTTCACATGCTGTTACCCCCGCAGAAATGGAAACTAGGTTACACCAGCGCACGGAGATATAGAAGTGGCCAGAATTTACGCATTTGCTACGTGTCGTTCTACTTTGCATGCCAACGAAAAAAAAAAATCCCTCCTTATTTTTCAAAACTTCGCAGATTAAATAATGTTAATTTTATTAGTCGTATAACCCCACCGAGAGGATTCTCATTTCCACACAAATGTTCTCTAGGCAATGAAATCATAAAGCAGGATAATGTTCCTCCGTCCCGAACAATACCCCAGCACACACATACACACACACAAGTACTCCGGGGCAAGCCTATAAATATTCTTATCTCGAGGGGGATTGCCGATTATCCTACTGCATAAATTTCGTAGTTTTTCTCGCCCGCGTGCCAGAGAGCATATAGTAAAAAAAAAGAAAGAGAGAGAGAGATTGTTGCGAACATTACGTCATCGCACGGGACCATCGTATAAAAATCTTATTAATCACGCGCTTATGTTAACATGCTTTTTCCATCCGCGGTGTGTGGATGTATATTTATAATTCGCAAATCCAAACACCACGCACAATTCTCCAGACCGCAAGATGACAAATCAGTCGCAAATAAATTGTACTTCTTTCTCTCTCCTTCTCTTGTTCATTCGTATATACGTGTCTAGGATTACAACAATCGACAATGGCGATCGACGAGTCATCGACGGAGAACGAATCTTTGTTTAAAAAAATTTTTTTTTTCTTTTTTTTTTTGCAGGAGCGTTGAGTTTCACGCGCAATGCAGATTGTTTTGGCGACGACGAGAGTAAAAAAGGGAGAAAAAATCGAACGTGATTTAACGAACATTGCGGTTAATAAAATGCTTGATATTTTATAGCGATCAGTAAGTGTTATGGGATGATGGTGTGTGTTACATTTATATCTGTTGTGTCGATTCGAGTGAATAAATTCTGGCGGGCGTTATTACTCAATCGGGTTGTTGAAATATTATACGGGCATCGTTTCGTAGAAACGTTCGACTGATTGAATAATAATAATAAAAATGCTTCTTGTATCGATGTAAATAATTGTATAGGCGACACGCATCGATTATAGAGTTTCATTAAAGTAGTGCACCGCGCAATAAATATGTTTTTTTTTTTTGCCGACTGTCGGCTGGAAATTGATTTCTGCATTTTTTTCGTAAATTTATTATCGCTGTGAATATGCAAAATTGTCGGCGTTGAAACAAATTTACGAATAAATGTTTTATACGATTGATTCGTAATGCATAAATGCATTACACGACACAAAAATAGACCTGGATGACTAAGTGAAAAAAAAAATCTTTTTTTTCAATTAAATTTGCAACGCCGGTGATCTATTTATAAAGAGAAAAGAATAGTCAAGGATGAAATTAAAAAATAATTCGACGCGAAACTTATTTCTGTAGTAAGAAGTCCATTCGACATTTCCATCGTATTGTGTTAATGTCAAAATTAAGCTGAAAATAGAAAGAAGAGATGCGATTTAGTACTCACTCTCCAACTCGTTCGCCATTCCAGCAAGTCTTATCGGGATAATCTTCGCAAATGGTATCGGCCAGCGTGCCGTAAAACGTCCTCGACCTGACGACACTCGCGAGGAAGTTGCCGAGTTGCGCATGCAGTTGGTTTGGCGGCCTCGTGGACAGCTGATGGGCCAAGGTCGTTGCCGGTGGGGCGCCCAACTGTCGGCCGTCGAGGCCCATCAGCGAGCCGGCGACGCGCGTCGATGCGGCCACACTCGCTGGCACGGAAAAGTGCGCGGTGTGTGACGACGACGCCTCCCATTCCGCTCGACCGCACACTATTCGCACCTGCAATGTTCAAGCGTATAAAAAAAATTTTATTTTATTTTTTTCGTTGATGTGAAAATTCAGCTTGCGAGATTATTGGAAAAATCATGAACGCTATAATTACATTTTTTTATGAGAAGAGGGACAATTTTCTCGAAATAATCCTATACTTTATTTTCGTCCCAATTCCCCGAGAGGATTACAACCTTGATCGTAAAAAAATTTTTTTTATGAACAATCGATATTACGAGTACGCGAATAAAAATAAAAATCATTGTTTACATCGGGTGGAGAGCAAAATTTTTCATCTATTTTCAACGCATAATCTTCGGGTCAACGAGCTAATACGTTGATAATTTATAGATCGGCTTAGCCGAAGCTTCGTCGTAAATTAAATTTTATAATATACCATTTAACAGGGGCTTTTTATACTGGAAACCTATTTATATACGTCAATATAATTTCGCAAGATGTTTTTGTTTGTTACGCCGATTTAAAATTGAAACAATACGCATTATACATTGCTTTTACAATCTTCATAATTGGACAACCTCGATAAATAATAATTGCGATTGGAAAAGCAATTTGTAATGCGTATTGTCTTGATTTTACATCGGAATTTTTTTCACAATAACTATGTAAAGAAACAAAACTTTTTCCCCTTCATTTTATGTACTAAAAAATGCTAATTTATGAAAGAAACTTGTTTTTTTACCATGAATTTCAAAGTTCAAAACAATATTCATCAAAATCACTAATAACACGAAGTCCATCAAAAGCATTAATTAATAATCCGGATAGTCGAAATTCTATGTCAATCGACTTATATATTTTCGTCTTTCTAAAAAAACAAGAAAAAAAAAGAAGAACAAGAAAAGCAATGGAAACTCCAAACGGACGTATAAATATGCGTGACGGCACTATCTCTCTCTTTCTCTCGCTTGACATCCTCTCGTGCGCTCGCGAATAAAAGGCTCAAACGTGGGATTCGCGAGCTTTTTATTGAGAAATCGCTGCGACGTTTATTGCCACGTGTGTGTGTGTGTGTGTGTGTGTGTGTGTTTGCTTTATTGCAACGTCTACAGTCGATAGCGAATTCTTGATTGAATGCCTATTGCTATTTTCTTTTTCTTTTTTGCCGAATCGCGATTTTATCTTAATGACGTGGGTTTTTAAACATAGACGCTAAAGGGAGATATCAAAAACGGGCGCCCGCGCGGGTGATTTAGCGTTTCGTTAATTTTGAAAGCGGTATTTGATATTCAAATGGTTTTTTCGATGCGGCTACTGGAAATGTATACTATAAATTCTCCCTGTGTGGAATTGAGGAAGTTTCGCTCTCGGATATACTTTCGTTTGTATGTAAGCGTAACATTTTGTTTACTCGAGCCTATTAATAAACTACCGATTTTTTTTCTTGTGAATCTTGCGTTCGATAGATCTTACGGGATCAGAAATTACAATGTAAACACGAACTCCAAACGGACAAAAAACCTTTCGAACGAGAGAGAAAAAAAAACTTTCTCAACGCAACTTTGATTTATTTTTAGGAACTTGGAAATTTATCTAGCGCTCGTGGCACGCAGCGAGAATTTTTCGTGTTGTGTCAACAAAACTGCTAGAAAAACAATGTTTCACTAATCGTTGCAACAATTAATATCCAACAATAATCCATTGAAATTTCGACCAGCTCATCGCTATATTATACATTCACAATCATTTCTTCGCCGCGCGCACAAAAGCTTCTTACAAAAATTTCAATCGAACAGGTTCTGACGACACCTGGCGAAAAAAAAAAAGAAAGAAAGGAAAATAATATACGTGACGCACCCACATCTCAATCTCTCTCTCTCTGTCTACCGTCTTTTGCATTTGTCGAATGGGTTATTTTACGAGGCCGCCGCGCGGTCAGTTTGATGAGTCGCTTTTATTGCCGTTGGTTTTTATGAGCGTAAAATGCTGAATGAGGCTGGATTTTACTCTTTCGCAGCGGCGGCGTCAGCGCGCGAAATTTGTTTGCCAATGGAATTGGACGACGGAAATAGGACGCGCGAAATTCGCGATGCCCCCATCGCGAATATTTATATTTTCGTCTATGATCTTATCGAATATATAAATATTACTGGCGAATTGTTTTTTTTTTGCGCGTATAGTATATACTCGAATGATTCAGTATAAAGCTTTTCGCTTTTGGACTGCTAAATATAGTCATCACGCCGCGCGAGGATTAATTAAACGTTGAGTATAAAGACCGAAACTGAAAATAGAATCGTTTCCTGTCGACGTGTACCGTTACGTGCACTTTCATCGGCATCCCGTTCCTTGCACACAATAGCGAAATTTCTTTGAAGAAGCTATAAGATTCCATTAGCGCATCGATCGTATACTCGGGATCGTCGTGTGGGTAATTTATATTTGATATAATCGTAACCCGCGCACAGCATGAAAATAACTTGGGAGTAGGAAAAAGTTGCGCATTATTATGTCTTTGTATTTTTTTTTTTCAACGAGACAGGTCGACATTGGTTGAAATGCGGAAAGATGCAGGGAGAGAGAGGGAGAGAGACGGTTAAAATAGGTCGCTGTCGAGTTGAAGGAACTGATGGTTGTTTTGTCGTCGTCGTCGTCGTCGTCGGCGAGTTTGCGAGTTTACGCTTTTTAAATAGAAATTGCCGAGCGAAAGAGCTTGCGGGAGTTAAAATAGCTTTGGCAAACGCGCGCGCATGTAGTTATTGGATTCGGATGGGAATATTTTTTTTCTACTTCTTCTTCTTCTTCCTTAGACGCGTTCTGCGGATGTTTGAGGGACGTCATCTCGTTTTCTCGAGATTATTTTTTTCCATTTAATTTTTTGCGTGTGTATGTAAAATAGGCTGATTGAAAAATTTTAGAGATGGATTTGAAATGTTTTGGGACTAATGCTAGAAATATTATTGTATAATAAATATATCATTCTAATGTTATTTGATAACAATTATGTACTTATTTTTGTAGATGATAAAAACAAAAAAGTAACATATGACATATAATACTTTGCACTGAAAAGTTGTGCTAAAAAATTGTATGATTATTTCGTTGACACAACTTCATTTTACAATCGCTAGATGGTGTTTCACTATTACGTTCAATAAGTATAAAATGATGTCTAAAATTGATAAAATGTATACAAAAAATATTAAATTTATTGTATAAGTTTGATTTAGTTAAATAAGTTATAATTTCTTTTATGAAAGGTTGTTCCAAAAGAAAAAAATATTCCTTTAATCTTCAAACATAAAACGAACGAAAAAAAAAAACATCAAAGAAAACCACTCAAAACCACCGAAGAGACGAGCTGAGAAAGATATTCTTCTCGTACAAAACTACAGTGCTCGAAAGAAGAAAAAAAATCTCAACAATGCGGATGCATTCACAATCGGAAAAGTAAGTATATAAGTATACGTACGTGCACTCGAATACGCAATGAGAAAAAGAAAGAACACATACACACAAGGGAGGAAGAGCAGCGTATAATACTCGTCGTCAAGAAACATCCTTTGATTCGTGTAACAGAACCTGAACTTGAACGGAAAAAAAAGAAGAAAAATCGACAGGGCTTCAAAAGCTCTTATCCCCTTTTGGTATATATAATCTCGTCTACCGCAACTGAAACATTATCTGCGGCGAACTGGTAATTCGAGCGTCGATCGACGTAATACGCACAGACACCACATGCAAAAACTTATCGCGCAAGGCCGCATTTAAAAGTGTGAACGAACGATAATCTATCTGCTATAATGTGTACGCATCATCGATGTTTTCTTCTTTTTTTTTAGGCAAGGACGCGCATCGCATTTTTTTTTTCGCGCTATTGTTGTACAGCGGAGCTGCTCTAGTTTTGCCCCACGCGACGCGTATATGTATTTTCGTGCAGCCGCTGTGCGCCAGACAACGCGCAGTTCTGAATGAGCTTGCGTAATTTCATTGATGAGCTGCATGCTCTGGAATATTACGTCAGTTCTGATTACACGATTGTTTGTTTCTGTTAATGATTGTACAATGTATTAAGATTTGAAGTGTGCACATTACATGACACTTTCAACAGATGATTTCTTAAATGAATGCTATAGTATCATTTAATTTAACATAGTGAGTAGCATGAAAATTGCTTTACTTTTTTTACGACAGATGGATTTAGGAACTAAAAAGTGATTTATAAAACTCTTCTATTGAAATAAGAGAACTCTCGGGAGAACTGTTATTATAGAATAATTTCCTTCAGTGTTTTATAGATTTGATGGTTGGAGCAGGTCATCAACAACAAGTGTTAT
Source organism: Galeopsomyia nigrocyanea (assembly GCA_035047105.1). Taxonomy (NCBI): domain Eukaryota; kingdom Metazoa; phylum Arthropoda; class Insecta; order Hymenoptera; family Eulophidae; genus Galeopsomyia; species Galeopsomyia nigrocyanea. The sequence goes on from JAWWMK010005811.1 coordinate 13,333, forward strand.
TAAAAATTGAACGTCAAAGAACCAAATCAAACATGAAGTGCACTCACTTGCATCTTTCCAAGTCTACTCTTACAGCATCAATTTATGTGTTTCTCCGCGTATGAAAAAAAAAAAAAATTAAGAATCTTTCTCCCATATCACATACCAATTTTCATCGCTAACAATACTTGACGTAAGAGTTATGTATCTCCGAAAAAAAATCCCAGCAAAGAAGCCTCGAGTGCATGGTCTCTCATCAAACTCATTTTAACAACTCGTAAATCACGAAGTTTTTTTTTTGGTATACAGCGAGAGCATACTCCAAAGTGACGAGTCGTCCTCCACACGGTTTTTTGCTTTTGATCTCTCGCTCGAGATGATAAGAGGCCACTTCGAAGCCACTCGCAAAAAAAAAAAAATATATGTATATATATACACGAAAGAGTGGATGAAGAACGACGAGCGAAAAGACCACTGGGGGTCTCTCTTCCTCTCGTCACTTGTGACTTTCTTGCGTTTACGCCTCATTTTCGTCTTTATCTTTTGCGGTTTCTTCAAAAAACACCCGTAATTTATACACTCGATAGCAGTTAGGTCATTCGATTTAATTATGTACACACCCGCTGAGCACACGCCGTGAAAAATTGTCTCACAAAGAAAAAAAAAACAAAACAAACAAACAACTTTTTGTAAGTGTAGATTTAATTTGATGAAAAAAAAAGCCTAATTTTCGAAAACGAGCTAAGCTTTTTCGTGTATCATCATCTCGTTTTAAGCCCTATCCCCGCCCGGAAAACCAGTTTGTAGCTAATTGCTCGATTAACCATGGCGTAATTGCCCGCGCCAAAAGCCAGTCAGTCTTTTCACACGAATGGCACCAATTTCGTCGGAAATTTCCAGACCTGCGCGATTTTCCGTTGCTCTTGCAACAAATGGTATTACTTCTTTTTTTTTCGTCTCTCTTTGAAAATGGTGACTTATCCACTAACTCTACGTGACATTTGGAACCATTAGCAAATTAAAAAAAAAACGCTCGTTCGGTCCGCACGAAAAAGAAAAAAAAAACGTGACAAATTCGCTTCATCCCAAATTCGATATATACTAACATAGGGAAGCCCTGAATATATATCTCTCTCGATACGTATCCGGAAATCGAAGGGGGGTCGCGTGCGAAAGGGGCTTCGATAAGGGAGGCGAGTATTTGCACCTGCAGATTTCCGCGAACAACACGACGATTCGATAATTACGGAAGCTCTGGAGAGCTTTGGTTACAAGTGGGCGAGCAAACTATACGCGGTGTGCTAAACTACTGCGGTGCTTGCTGGATGCACGTGGGAACGTTGCACTTCGATGGGATAGAGTGCAGTTCACTTCGCTGCGATTTATTTAGAGACTGCGATATTTTTGAAATTTTTTTTTTTTTTACGAGAGGAAGGATTTCGATGGGTTATCGGATGGATTTCGAGTATATGAATGTAAAGTGTGATAGCATTTTCAAAATGAATGACATGCGTGTGTGATAGGTAAATCGGATATTTTTTATAGATTATTATTTGTTCGCGGTGTAGATGGCGTCGTTTTTCTTTTTATTTTTCCAGTAGTAAATTGATTATTAAGTCTGTATAATAAAAACTGAGTATTTCTTCATTCCCAAAATATAATTGTTAAAGTCGACAAGTTGGAATATTCATGCCGAAAAGTGGATTGATGCGATGAGTAATATCACGCTACAGCTTAAAATTAAAAATCATGAAGAAAAATTGGAAATTCTAATCTGAATCATCAAATACAACAAAACATTTCTCATGATTTTCATATGTAACAAAAAAAAATCTATCACCGCACACAATTTCACGCACGCTTTAACAGTGATATTTCGTACACGAACGATTCTCGTATGATACCGCAATAGGTCGGTCGATATATATCTCATCTTAGGAAAAGTCGGAGAGCCCGTTATATGAAGAGTCGACGAACGCTAAAGTATCGCTTTACTCGCGAGCTGTCCCCCCATATAAAAATGCGATATTACAAAATGGCATCGCTTGGACGTTTCGAGTCCATTAAAGCCACAGAGTAAAGAGCACCGATGCATATCCGATGTCCAAGGCATGAATAAGATACTCGCGCGCGCATCATCGCTCTCCTTTTCGCGCTCTTTTGCTAAAGCACAAATGCGAACGATGGGAAGAGAGTCGTTGCTGTACGTTTTTAGATATAACGGAATATTTCGAAATTTTACTCGAAAGTGCCTTTAAATTGAGTTTTCGAATCGCGATCTTTGATTGATCGTAAACGGCTATTTTATTTTTATCTTTGATAAATGAATGTAGGACGACGACGACGACGATGATCAACTTTTCCTCTCGATTTAAAACTCCTACATTGTTTGAGCCACTCCAAGACACTTTCGCGATCGTTTTCCTACGATAAAGAAAAAAAAAGAAGCTCTTTCGCTCTCTTGCTTTATTAAAACCGAGATGGAAAAAAGCTCTCTCACTTCCCCTGGCTAAACTTTCATTCTGTCGAGAGAGAGAGAGAGAGAGAGAGAGAGAGAGTGAGAGAGAAAAGGGCGTCGGAAACTGGCGGCGCCTCAATAATTCAATATTCGCTTTATCAGACTCTGACAGTCCCTTTTTAAATTAATTCTGAAAATGAACGCGTGAAAAATTGACGGAAAGAGCGGACGAAAAAAAAAACACAGACAGTAATTAGTGAACTGAAAAGCTGAAAAGCTGATGTCAATAGACCTGTGGGTGGGTGTATAGTAAAAAAAAAGTCTGTAATGATGGTATCTCGAACGTTATTATTACGATGTTTGCCCGTTAACGTCTTCTTCATCGTATTCTCGGAATTTACGGGCTCTAATTCCTATTTTCGGGCGGAGCTTGCGGCAGATTATGGCCGAGCTTGAAACGCGTCTATAAGATAGTTAAAACTGTGTAAATCAATCGGAGTTGTGAAATATTTTTATATACACCTTTTTGCGAGTTAAAAACAAACAACCAAACGATATTGATAATTAAATAAAAACGTTGAAATGTTCGATATGCTTTCAATAACAATGATATTTTCATATATACGTTTCCAATGTCCATCCGAAAAAGAAAAGTAAAACACTTTTTTTTTTCTCATCCGGATCGTATCATAGAGTTTGAAAGGCACTTCGTTTAAAATGACAAACTCATAACTGCCATCGACACGGCAGGGTAGGAAAAAAAAACTTTTAATAAAAAAAGTTTCAACGGGCGTTAAATCACATTCCCCATCCGCGACACGCGGGAAAAGCTCCGACGTGCGCAAGCTCGCGATCAGGGAGCAAAAAGAAAAAAAAAATATGACACGACCAAAAGAACACGATAGCGTCATCGAGTGCAAAAATATGAAAGAAGAAGTCCCGAGGAAACGGTCTGCGACATTTACGGGAGGTCAAAAAAAAAAAAAAAAAAAAGGAGAACGTACGAAGAGTTTTCCACACGAGTGGCGAGAAGAGAAGAGCGGATATGAAATTTGTCGTAGTCGCCCTTTTACCAACAGTTTTACGGAAGAGAATGGATGGTGCACTTGGCAACTCGATTAGATCGTCGCTTCATTTTGTCACGTGGCTTTTATATACGTTGTTGCCGTGATTAATGGGAGCACTATAATAACGCTGGAAATATAAAGAGACGCGTGCAAGCAAGCGTTTGATTCGGATTCTCTTGAAATAGCATTGTATTGCGAGGGAGAAAAAAAAATCGCTCGCGACTGTCTGACGTTCCCATATTAATTGTTGTTTGTGGAATAACAAGCCATAAAACGATTTCTGTGTTTGCAATTTTGGGATTGTGTCTTGATGTTATTTTTACGTGAACGTCTGTCGGGAGACGATAATAAATTTCAAGTGTTGATGGATCAAAACATTTTTGACTACGAAATCTTTGAAGCTCGATGTTTGATCATTTATTAAGTATCTTAAAATTCAGAATTGGTGTTAATCATATTACAGAAATAATTTATCTTGCAAACATGAACAAAAAAATCGTATGCTGAAATGTGCTGAACAAATTAATTTGAAAAAATTATAGTTCTAGCTTCCCAGTCACTAGATGCTGTGTATTTACATGTTTAATAATACAATTTAATTATTGCTCACAGTAACAACTAAATGACTGTTTGCTCCATAGCAGAACACATGCTTATGGTACTCGAGGTGGGTATTAGATGACAGATGACTGAATGTCTCCTCCTTTACTCCTCTTTTATCTTTACTCCTGTTTTATTTAATTTATTCGTAAATATCAATAATCCCGAAAAAATCAAACTTTTGAATAATGATTAGCAAAGGTGATCAATAATCTTATAAACAGACAAATAACTACTATTTCCTCAGTCGAATCACACGACAAAAGAAAAATAATTCCAAACATCAACTTCAAATCACAAGGTATCGTTTACCCACTCACAAGCCCTCCCAACTTTCAAAAGAGGCACATTTCAAGGCCTAATTCGTACAACAAAGAAAAATCCAGCATAAAAAAAAAAAAAGAACGGAATATTGGCTCTCACACAGAGTCAAACAAACACATCCACAGAGAACAAGTCTTGAAGATTATGGGAAAAATAGCAGTTAAACAGCCACTCGATAAATCAACACCCACGAGAATGAGAAACGAAGCTCGAGAGACGCGAGAGAGAAGAAGAAGAAGAAGCCGATAACCGATGAGTCAGCAAGTTTTTGGGAGAAAGAGAGAGAAGACGAGCGCAGCGCGCAGGAAGGTAGAATTACAGCAGTAAGGTAACGAGCCGCGGCGAAATTTTTGATGTCGAGCGGGGTGAGAACCCGCACACACACAGGCGCGCGATGACGTCTCGACGAAGAAGAACAAAAAAGGAAGAAAAAAAACACACAAGTAAGCTTTTCCTTTATATCGCTTAATTAAATTCCACGTAATTAATCGTGAAAAGTCGAGTGACAAACGTAATTCGAATGTACATGCTCTCGCGACGGTATAAGAAGCAATCAATTCGGAATACATTATCCATCGAAGCAGCAAGCACGAGGATATCGGGAGAGAGAGAGAGAGAGAGATAATTTTGAATTAATGAAGTGTACGATATGGAGAGAGTCTTTTTTCAAAATGGGAATAATTACTCAAACGATGTATGAATCTCCGATGACATCGTTACGTCAGAGATACTAATATTAAATGTATGTGCAAAATCCGTAATCCTCGATCCAATTTGAATTTCGCATTAGGGGGGGTCGTTCACATTGTGTGCGATGCGTGTGTGTTAAAAAAATTTTTTTGGTCTATTAATCGCGCGAAGAATGCAAAAAGTACAAGGGGGAGGTTGTCTATATAACGTGGCATCACCAACCCCGCGGGGCGCGCCCACATTGCATTCCACTCGCACGAGCTGTCTTCCCCTCTCTCTCTCTCTCTCTCTCTCTCTCTTTTTGACTCGAAAATGCCGACCGAACCAGATTGGCTCAGGTATTCGGCCACTTTCGCCTCTCTCTCTCTCTCTCTCTCTCTCTTGCCTCGTTAGCTTCGCTCGTCGCTTCTGTCGCGACGGGGGTGTACAACTTCGACGAGAGAAAAAAAAAGAACGAGCACTCTCTGTTGTGTGTTATTACAATGCAATCTTCTTCTTCTTCTTCTTTTTCTTTTGTGAAATTACGATGATTACGAATGTTTTGGGGTGTGGTAATTGTTATTGAGTGCTAATGTTCGAAGACTTTATTCTCTCGGAATGTTCATTCAGTAAAAATCAATATTTCAACTGAGCAAAGTAATTTTTAATCGTGCCAACAATTCTCTTCTTTTTTTTTTAATTCAAACGCGTGATCTACCTGTGCGAGAGAAGCAGCGCGAAAATAAAAGAGAAATAGAGAAAACGAGCTGTTCGTTCTCGAGAGAGAAAGAGGCATCTTTTCTGTCTCTATATCCTCTCGTTCTCTCCTCTTCTTCGACCCGGTCTGTTGCCAATTAAAAGCGAACCCTCTCTCCTTCGAAATACTTGTCTAATCGAAAAACCCAAACAGCTTCGAGTTCGTTTGAAGCCGCTAAAGGTTAATGGAGTGACGATTTGGCTATATATATTTATACGATGGGTGTATATCGTTTTGTATGGAAAAACTATGTATGCGATGTTATTTATATTTTAGCATTGTTTTGTGAAGTTTGATTTAATGAATTTACAGTGTAAAAAAAAATTTAATTGAATTTAATTTAGAACATTTATCGCAATTTAATAAAGAAAGATTCTCTATTCAAGAAAAATTGATTTAAGTATGCAGAAGATTTAAATATTAAAAGGCCAACCAGTCGTTGAGTAATAAGCGTATTCGGTGAATTATTGCATTTTATCGCGCGCATGCAAGAACCGCTGAATTTTTCATCAAGAGGTCGCATCAAAAATTAAAAACTCCTACTAAGTTTACGAAGGCACGAAGTAACAACACACTCCGAAAAGAAAAAAATAACGAGTTGGGTGAAGCTATACGCGCGCAGCTTCTTAGGTTCTTCGCGACGACGACACACACACACTCACACACACATACGCGTGATTTCTCGCCGAAAACCATATCGGATTTCCGAAATCGGCCAACCGAGCGAAAGGAATGCATGTTGCCAAAAAAAAAAAGAGATGCGTTCAAAAAAAAAAAAGAATATTTCTTGTTTCGACTATTTCGCTCGAGGGGTGGGAGGATGAATTTTTGTGGTTTTTTTTTCGTGATATCAAAGAGACAGCCAAAAATGAATTTTTTTTTTGACGATGAAACGTGAGTAAATATAGGTATAGTGTTTCTTTTTAGTTTGCAGAGAATTTTTTTTCTCTTCGAAATGATTTGAGAAAAAAAGAACAATATTGATATTGCGTGGGAGAAAGAGCAATCAAAAAATTTGTATTCCGAGTAACTCAATACTTTTTAGACTTTCATTTCGATGCAAATTTTTTATTTCACTCGTTATTTTTTTTTTCTTTTTACGCTCGTATATATATTCAATGCGAGCAAATATTCAAAACCTTTTCACGAGGTGATATAACACACACTTTCTCATGCACTTTGCGATTTTTACATTCGTTCACGCGAAAGTTTACCCTTTTACTCGCGCAAGGGCAAAATGTCTCCTCTTATTTTTTCTCGGGCGAAAAGCTAACACAATGCCACGCTCGCTGCAGTCGGCTTTCCGATAAAAGCCTCGTTTCCTACTTCGCTGCTGCTGTATAGAAAAAGGACTCGGGCAGCGCGAGCGAAAACGTTGCACCACCGACCGTTTTCTAAAGGAACACAACCGTCTTCGTGTAATTGTTGAAATGCAAGCATACACGTGCAAGGCTTTTGTGTAGTTTGTTGTTGTTGTTTTTTTTTTGTTGTTGAAGAAAAAAAAAGATCTCTGGACATTGAATATTTTCAAAGAAAAGTATGTGTGAGTACGAGTGTTTTTTTACTGTTTCCAATTTGAGATATTGTAAAACATCCCTTGCGGAAATATTTGGAAGAATAAAAGCAGCGAAACGAAACTGTTTTATATTCCTACAGACACGCACGGATTTGTTACAAGAATAATAAATCATGGTAGTATAAAAAAAAGAAGAAGATAAAAGTAAAGTATCTAAAGTATCTACCGCTAGAGGTTTCCTTGCTCTCGCGATTCACAGAACAATTTTTCATGCAAAAAGTATAATTAATTTAGCATACCGATAAATTTTTTATAGCCTAATAACCATGATTTTAATAAATGAATAGCTAGGACGTAATTGTATGTTAATGAGATTTCTTTCAGTTTGACGATTCAAAAATAACCCCTACATGAAAAAAACACTGTACTACAACAATCAATTACTAATGGATAACCGCAAACAAACCTCAATATTACCATTTACAAAAAAAGCCAATAATACATCCAAAAGTATAAATCGCAACCGAACGAAATAAAGTACGATATCAAGAACACACACACAAGGAAAATCACGCGGGAGTATTAATCAACTTTCTCGAGAAGGAGAAAGAAAAAGTTTTTTTTTTTATTCTTTCCGACCTCGATGTGTTCCACTCGCGAACGAGCGCAGGTTCAACATTCCTCGAGCTCGCGCTATCGCTCCACGGAATTTATGTGCTTTTCTCCACACACACACGTACACGTACATATACTCCCTGCTTCTTCTTCTTGGTCGTGTTTACGAATTTACCGCGAATAAATAGCAAGCTTGTCATAACTTTGATAAAACGTTATGTGTATACGCTACACGGAAGAAGATAATACTTCCGGAGGGAGTTGACAACATTTTCATCTGTTTTTTTTTGTTCAATTAAAGCCACACACATACAGTATATAATTGCGAATAAAGGAGCTTTTTGAAACGAATCGTCTCAGAGAGTATGGCGCTTGGGATTTGTGTGTGTGTTCGATCGTTTGGCAATTTTCAATCGCCTTTTCTCTCTCTCTCTCTCTCTCATTCTCCATTTCCTTATGTTCCCTTCTCGCAGATACGGGGCCTATTTCCAGGAAGCCATCGCGATTAAACGGCGCTTTCCGTAATTCGCCTTGTGTGTCGCCGAAGCTCTCGCTTCTATTCAAGCTTTTAGATTGCTTCTTCTTCGGCTTTCAACTTGCAAATTGTTTTCTTTATTGCTCTTGTCGTCGAGCTTCTTTTGCCTTCTTTTTTAGAGACTTTTTCACGGTTAATTTGACTGAGGAGTTTTTGCTTTTGACGGTTAATTTGGTAGTTTCGATTACATTCGGCATTTAATTGGGAAATACGATAACATTGTAGTCAGTTAAATGCATTGCGCTGTGGCCGTTGTCAGGCAGAAATTAACAAAGCGAACATTCAGTAAATTATTCAGCCGCGTTAATTATAGTATTTAGCGCATCTGTTTAACGGCAGAGTGGATCTTTTACATAATTAACGTGGACCAATTATATCCAACTGAATCATAAATTAACAGGATGAAAAGTTTAAAAGTTGAAATAATTAATCTGCCACACAGTCATTTTAAATAGCATAGTTTCATTAAATTCACTATAAATAACATTTCAAATGTTACACGAATGAATTTCTACAACTCATCTCATACCGAAAATCTCGCCGAAAATGCATTGCTCCGAAAAAAAAAAAAAGAAAATACTACTACATAAAATCTTCCGAATTCCAACGTCGATATCGAGGATATATATATGTATATATGTAATAGAAATCTAGCAGCCAGGAGCTCGAAAACCCGTAAAATCGCTCGCCGACACTACCCATACGCCTCTCGCACAAAAGCACATTTATATTTCAGAAACGCTTTTCAATAGAGTGGCACGGAATCCGACTTGAAAGCGGGTAAAATCAACTATCGATCCTCTCCGCAGCGTAGAAAAAGCTCACCCACGAAAAAAAAGAAAGAGAAGAGTCTTTCAGCACATACACATACATATTTGATTTTTCGCGTGATATATATACATCGATGATCGGTTAGTGTTGGTGTGGTGTCAACGAACTGTTTCAATTGCGCGTTATCAGTGTGAGAAATAAAGAAGAATGGCGAGAGTAGGAGGAGGACGAGGTGGAGGAGAAGAAGTAGGAGGAGGAGGAGGTGGACGAAGAGCGAGAGAGGAGAAATGAAGAATCTGCCGAGCTCTCAAACAAAGATAAAACGTGCATGAAGTCGATGTGTGCGTGTAAGTATGCGTTGGATAGTGTGTGTTTGTATATATATATATATATATATATATATATATATATATATATATACACACGAAGGAGAAACGAAGGATGATGCATCCTTCGAGGGTATATATAAACGAATACGATACAAATTGCTCTTGCTTGCGATTTCGTAACATTTAATTACGCTGCAGCTTTTCCGACAAAACCTTCTTTTTTTTTATTCAACTACTGTTCAGTGAAAAAAAAACACTATAATACTTTTTTTTTATAACGAGCATGTATTTTAAATACGAAAGATAATGATGGTTAATTGAGTTACCAAGCGATGATTCATCTCGAAATCTCAATCGTCGAATTTACCTATCAAACCTAAAAGGATTTTCATTCCAAAGGAAACAGAAAAAAAAGAAACAGTCAGGAGAAGAAGAAAGAAAAGAGAGGGAGAGTGGAGCATCGTCTCATCTGACACTTTAACCTCCGGATGCTCAATCGACAGCAAAGCAGCAGGCCCTATTTCAACTGGTCCATCAAGACACATATACACACACATACATATACACAGAAGAAGGAGAACTAAAACAAAGCCGCTTTTGGCGGCGTTTGGATGAGTCAAGCCTTTCCCCCGCTCTGCTCTCCGCTTGGCGCAAAACCCGTTCGCCCCGAAATTACAATATTACGTGTATCGATAATGAGGCCCGAAGAAGAGCCTCTCCCGTAGGAATGCTGCTGCTGCTGTTGCAGTAGGTATACACACACACAGACACAACAGGTTTTTCGGGGGCCGCCGTTGCCGCACGCAAATCGCCCTCGCGCGTGTATAGCGGCCGCGTCCTGTGCTCTCCAATTAAGCGCGCCCGAGGAATTTTCGACCCAATTTATTTTGGAAATTGGAGTTATGACGTTCGCGCCTCCATCTGCCCACAGCGTTTTCAGTTTATTCTTCTTCCTTTTTTTTATTTTATCTTTCTCGCTCTTCTTGCTTTCGATTTGCTTCTTCTTCTTTTTTTTTTTTAGAGAGACTGTCGCTTGAGTTTTGCGAGTGTTGAATTGGTGCTGCGGGTACTTGTGAATGGGACGTGTGTCTATGTCGTTTTGCAATTTCTTTTTTAGTTCGACACGTGACTGAGAAATTTTTTGGTGTGATAGCCCGGTTGAAAAAGAGCATGTGCTCTTTTGGCACGTGCCCCTTTGTGTCAAAAAAAGCACGTGCCCCTCAGTGAGATACGTGCCCTCCATCAGGATACTTGGTTGTACTTTTGGCTCAATTTGAAAGTGAATTTATTAAAATTAAGTACAAAATATATATATTACAAATTATATTTATTAGGTATATACTATTCGCGAAAATATAGTATATTTCAAATAAATAGTACATTACTTTACTTATCGGTTGAAAAAGAGCACGTGCTCTTTTGGAAAACGCGGCACTTGCTCCCCGGTAGGGCACGTGCTCCACAACGGGGCACATGCCTCCGGATATCTGGCTGTACACTTGGTTCAATTTGATAATTAATTTATGAAAATTGAGTACAAATTATATTTATTAGGTAATGTTCGCAAAAATAATAAATTAATTTTCAAATTGAACCAAAAGTACAGCCAGATATCCGGAGGCATGTACCCGATGTGGAGCACGTGCTCCACGGGGGGGGGGGGCACGTGCTTTCTTTTTGACACAAAGGGGCACGTGCCCCGTTTTCCAAAAGAGCACGTGCTCTTTTTCAACCGGGCACATTTCCCTAGGGATTTCATTTGATTTGCTGGATAAAACTTATAACGCTATTGTGTTTATTACATTGTAATGCACTCAAAAAATTCATTACCGTTGAGTACTGACGTTAGATGCAAAGTACATTATTAGAAAACTATGAGAAATATATGACGTAAGGTTGCCGAACTCACAAGTTGACTGCCTAAATGTAAATTACCCATCTATACCGGTCAATCCACGGGTCAATCATTGAAGCTTACCCCAAGAATTACAATTTGTAGTCTAAATTACATTTTAATAATATCACGAGTTCATTCATAAATATCCGAACACTCGCAGTGCGTATATAACTATCATTTAATTTCGATGACGTAATCGTTTGAAAAATATTCATTCACTCTCGACTTCAAAGTAGTATCATGCAATAAATCAAGATTCAATGTAATTGCATGAATCACGAAAAAGAACCCGACGGGCAGTTCACGAGAATTCACCAGATTAAATTCATCGATCGCGATATTTCATCTCGACATCGAATCCCACTCGCTCTTCGCCGAAAGTTCCACTGAAAATTCCGCGATATAACGAACATCGTGTGACTCGTCGAATTCGTAACTGCACGAAAATTCGCCTCGCCACACGAATAATACACGCGTTTAAAAGCGAGAACAAAAACCAATTCAACCGGTGGGCGCGAAAAAGAAAAAGCAAAAGAAAGAAAGAAATTCTCGCAGTGTGAAATACATCATTGCCAGGCTCTTCCACCCACATACTTTCCGCAGCAGCCTCTCTCATTGTTCCTATCAAGAGAGTCTTGTTTTACCTGCGCGATCGGAACCTCCCCCTTTTATACACACATACACGATACACGCGCGAGCAAGTGACTCGCCGTATAGTTATCTGGTGGGGAAAGGATATTACTGTACATAAACTCGAGGACATTCCGGAAATAGCTTTGTTGTGTATAAAGGTTTAGTGGGGGGTGGTTGGAGAGGAATTTCCGAATTTTTAGTTAGCTCGTTTAATTGTGGCTTCTCTTTGAGCTTATTTCAAGTTTAACCTACTTCGTTAAAAAGCATTTCACTCTTGCATGCGGCAGCGCTCTCGTCGTCGCTCTTTACTGCTTAAACTCCGCCGAGGGAATAAGATTTTGAGAAAGTTTCTGGGGAGGCTGGGGGTGGGCGAATTAACTTTCGAGAGAACGTTTTCGCGGAATCGATTGAGCTTTATTTTTGTTTTATTTCGGAGTTTATTGTTTGATATCTGGTTGTATACGTAACCTCTGAGCAATCGTCAGACATTAAAATCAAAGAAATTAAAATCCAAAAATCTATGCAATTTATATCACTTTTTGTAATGTTCAATTTATATATTTCGGCTGATAAGTCAACCTACGGATATCTCAAAACGACGTACCATCTAGCTGTCGAACACTGAACCTTATATGTATAAATACGATCACAATCAAGAAATTTTGATTTTCAAGTAATCCTCCAAGTTCAACCATAAAAATCATATGTAACCTATGGTACCCAATCACCCATGAAAAAAAAATCACACTTTGTCATACCAAACGAGCTTTAAAAAGTACATCATCGCAAAAAAATGAGCGAGCATATCATAAAATCGATACTCTCAAAAATAATTAAAAAAAAAAACAAAAATCTCCAACTATATATATATAAGTATCAGCATCGAGGCTCTCTCTCTCTCTCTCGTTCACAGTACGGCAAAGTCGTGCGATTTGCAGCGCGCAGTGGTCGCTGCGCGAGATCAAGAATGCAGCTCTCCTCTCTCTCTCTCTCTCTCTCTCTCTCTCTCTCTCGCTGCACAAAAGGACGAAAAGCTCTCTGGGAGCCAAGAAGCAGCAGCAGCATCCATTGAAATCCAAGAGAGAGAGAGAAGAAGGCGGCGGTAGACCATCAGGCGGGATCCCCACTTCTCTCCATCTCTCTCTCTCTCTCTCATTCTCAAGAGAAAGGAATGCGCACGGCGCACCGAAATATCAGGACCCCTCGTATAAATTACGCGATGGACCTGCGATTCGCCACGCGCATTGTATATACACACATACACACACACACAGACGGACAGACACCGGTGTGCGGTGGCGGCGGCGCCTGATTTTGCGCGGCTGTGAAAGGCGTGATTTCACGTTTTCGAGAACACCAGCTGATTTTTATTGGGAGTGGAGGAACTACACTCGTGTGCAAAACTCTTACAATTGCTCGCTTGAACTTTTCGAGAGAGAGAGAGATTAAGTTTCGCGAATGGAATTAGTTTTTTTACCCCATCGAGATTAAAATTCTTTTGTATTTTTTTTTTATTATTCTTACCGAACTCGGTTAAATTACATTCAGCTTACTTGGTCGCGACAATTGGACTCTCAACCACGCGCATCACGTGCAATTAGAATTAAACGATACACTACTTATGCATCGATAGGTCGTTTCGCGAAGGCGACAAATGGCACTCTTTCCCTCTATATTTATCGGCAAGGCGTGTGTGTGTAGCAAGCAGCGAGCATCCCGAAAATACCAAAAGCGCGCAGCCACCGACGACACGGGTCATTGATTCCAAGACAGACTGAAACAGGCAACGTGCCAATGCCTTTCTCTCTCTCTCTCTCTCTCTCTTTCTCTTCAGACGTTCTCACATTTTTGCAGGTCCTCTCTTCTTCTTCTTTTTCGTTTGTTACTCGGACGACGACTTTTCCTGGGATATCGATGCGCATTTTTGTTCCCACACACGGCACAAATAAGCGAGTTATTCAATTTGTTCGATCGCAAGATCGATCAATCAAGTTGTATTATACACACATTTTTCCTTATTTCCATATGCAATATATACTCCTGCGGATCCATTCATATCTCCTTGATACACGTTCGGGTGGTGGCTGCAAGTCGACGATTATATCGAGAGCGCTATGGTTGGAGCGTAGCCAGTAGAGCTTTCGAGCGAGTGAGAGAGAAAGAGACTTGGGATTTTATATACGAACGAGATTTGCCCTGAGAGAGAGAGAGAGAGAGGATGATGCGTGAAGGAAAAAACAAACGACTAGGCGAATGACTGATCGTTTGTGATTTGTTGTACAGTACTCGCGCGATGTTGCGTTGCTTTTCAATTTCTTTTTTGTTTGTTTTTTTTTTATTTATCGGTGTGCGAGAGTGCGATTGAGATTGTTGAGATGGTATAGAGACATGTCGGATTTATTTGAGTTTGTAAGTCGATTATTGCGTGCAGTGGTGTGTGCGAAATAACAATAAGTTCCAGCACAATTCTAAATTTCAAAAATATATATCAGAAAAATATTATACGTATCATCAGTCGCTACAGCAATTATCAAACTGTTATATATCGTAAAAAAGTTTTTTTTTAACATTTCCAAAAAAACATTAGCCATCTAACGTTCAATTATTCAAGCTGATAAATAAAAAAAAAAATTTTTTTTTCAAAGATGCAATGATGAATAAAATACATTCCAGAGTAGGCAAGCATTACTCAATTAATTTTAATACCAATCACTCGTTCAAAATGAAAAAGCAAAACCCACAAGCACCCTCGGAAAATGAATACCTAATTCACGCTCGAATAGTGCACAGACGCATCGAAACTACGTCATCAACACACGTAGAAATGCAAATAAATAATGAAGTAAAGCAGGCGCGTTTACAAAAGCGTTTTGCAGAAGCTCGCTCTCGCGCGCGCTCGCAGGTAACCTTTTCTCTCGCCTTTTCTTTAAAAATGCACGGTGAGATTCTCTCTCTCGCTCTCTCTCACTCTCTCTCGCACCACTGAGCACTTTCCCATCGCGGCAGTGTGCATTCAATTCACAACGAACGAACGACGCGGGGGGGCGGCAAAAGTGTACACACACACACACACACACACACACACACACACACACACACGCAAGTTCAGCCTACAGCCGCGCACGTACAAAGTTGCAAATGGCTTGGTGATTTGGTTTTGGCGAAACGATTCTATTGGCGCGAGCGAAAGAGTGAGAGAGAGAGAGGCCCTTAACAAACCCAACGATTTAGAAATGTAAATTTCGCGCGCGCGAGCGAGAGAGAGAGAGAGAGCGTGCAAAAGAGGAAATAAAAATGGATAATTTATAGCGACGTTTTACGAGCTCCTGCGCCCTCCACCGCGTCGTAGTTTCTTTCGAGAGAGAGCGAGAGAGCAAGAGAGAGAACTGCACACACATACACACACACGCTCACTTCTCTGCCGAAGATTCCGATCGCGAGATTAGGAACATGTGTGTGTATGTGTGTTGGCCGTGCAAGAAGAAAAAGAAGAAGAAGAAGAAGAAGAAGAAGAAGAAAAAGAAGAGCGACGAGCTTGAGAATGAGAATCGCCGCGTGCGCGAGTGAGAGAGAGAGGGCCCCGAATTCCTCCGCATAACTTCATTCAAGAACCCGAGCGACTCTCTTTCTCTCTCTGAGCGCGTTTTTTTTCTTCTCTCTCTCTCTCTCTCTCTCTTTTCTTTAGTTTCAGGTTGGCTGCTGCTAGCTGCTGCTACTCTCGCGAGATTTTTGCTACCTCTCCCACACACACACACACACACACACACACACACACACACACACACACACACACACACACACACACACACACACAC
>JAWWMK010005832.1:0-29257 GCA_035047105.1 Galeopsomyia nigrocyanea
GGATTCTACACACCAAATAGTTTGTAAAAATGGCTTCCGTTAGTGCGTGCCTCTAATATGAAAATTCGGACAAACGGGTCCGAATTATGGCAGTTTTTTTGTGGAATTGCTCATATACCCGCGACTAACGACTTCTCTTTTTATTTGTAACACGAGATGCAACTTCGCGAATTGCCCTATTTATTTACTAGGACTGAAAATACAGCAGTTTTCTCCGTGCGCCGATGGAAGATTGAATCGATCCTCGTGGAAGCCAGTAATGTTTTGAGCAAACAATCAAGACTGACTGTTTGCTCCGAGCAAATGCAATTAAAACTATCGCCAGCAAACTTTGGGAGGAAAGTCGACGAAGATAAAAAAAAAAGAAAAGAAAATAGGAATCAGAAAATTTCATCCACCCTGGGCGTGAGTCAAATGCACTATAGGGCAATTACCTAAGGAGTTTTCCAAGCATGCTCTCTCGAATAAATAATTTCGAGTGCAAACTGCGAGAGAGAGATTCCCTTTCGCGTATTAGTTTGTTTTCCTCACCCGAGAGCGTTAACCTTTTGTCACGCGATAATTGTCGTTATTATCCGCGCTGTCAGCGACATTCTCGCGGTGTATATAGTTTAATGGAATCTCCGCGTGCGACGCCGACGCCGACGACGACGACGACGACGTTTCCTGAAGTTCAAAAGCCTTTAGAAGCGCTGCTGGTGTATTGTTCATTGTTCATCGTCGATTCTTTTTTTAGAAATCGCTTTTAATTTGCGGTCTCGTTACAGGCGCCTTTTCACTCGCTCGCGGCCTTTATGTAAAGATTCGGAAATGAACTATTCCGCTTAATTGAATTGCGAGCAATTAGAGAGACGGAGAGAGAGGGAGGAAGGGAGGGAGAAAGATGATGCGCGCACGAAAGTTCGACGATAGAACATTATGCAAGATTGAGCCGATTGTTAGCTTCCCTTCCCTCTGCGATGAATATTGCAGAGCCGGCGCGTGAAAGTTTCCAACTGCTTTGGCTAATTATTAACGCGCGATTGCTTTAATCGTCGCCTTTTTTTTACCTTAGATTCGCACGAGTGTTAAGTTCGAATTTATGTTTCAGCTATAAAAAGAAACTATACACATACGCAAGATCGACTTGGTACAAGTGTTTAAAGTCTTTGAATGTTATCACATCCTCGTTAATAAATTCCATAAATTCCATCAGCGAATACCGATCGATTCGATAAATCTTCGCAACGAGATGAAAAATAAAAACAAACAAGCTTTCGACGAGAGATTTATCAGGTGCTGTAATATGGGAAGTGCGCGAAAATTCGAAAGTTGTACACCAATACTCTCTCTCTCCTTCGTTCTCTTTCGCGCGACCTCGGCGGCCAGTAACATTCGAAGCCAATAATTTTCTCACGCTCGTAAAAATCCTTTCCACAGCTACTATACGCGCATGGAGAAAAAAAATCACGCGGCATTATAACTCACTCGTCTAAATTGACCTTTAATTCCTCCGCGCGCGGGTGAAAAAGTTTTGCGCGAGAGTATATACGAAACTTCTTATCGACGATATTTAAACTGTATATAAATCACTTTGCGCGCAATGCGAGAGCGCCAAGTTAAATTCACGCACATCCATTCGATTCTCGCTTGGACATTAGTTTGCACACGTGTGCGTTGAAAGAGAGAGAGAGAGTAGAGAACTCGTCGCAGAAGCGTAACTTTGAAACTGATTAGTCGAGTCGCTCCCAAAGGCATTCACGCGAAGAGAACTCGCGCACTGCTATACGCGGCTAATGGGAAATTATACCCCGGAGTAGTAGTAGTAGTACCGTCGACGAACGTTTTAACGGCGTTCAAATGCTTTTTTTTACAATTTGCATCTAAATGGAGTAGGTACTATACGCTCGATGAAGAAGAAGAAAAAAAAGAGCGATCTTTAATTAATTAATTTCGTTAATTAGGCGTGCCCTCCCCGGCCGCGCGTGTTCCTATGGATTACGTATATATATGCAGTACTAGCTCGTTTCGCTTTAATGCTCGTGTATATATATGCGAGCTTATGTAAGCTACGTGGTACATACGCGAGATATTAATCTCAGAATTATCAAGTTTACGTTTTACATTAAATGTCAAAGTTGCGCGTTTACGTAATAAATCAAGTTCGCGTATATTTTTGAAATATAGCGTAATTCCGGTTTTACCTTTGACGAACGAGAAATGTCAAGCTTCATATGCAATTGCGACAAATCATTTTTCTCAATCGATATATCGTAAAACGAGTCCAAACTAATTCGCGCGTGAACGCGAGGAATTAGAAAGTACACGCTACGACAGGTAATTCGAACAAGAGGAACTCTCGTATACGTATACGCCTATTGGAATTCCAATCGATATGTGTATAGCCACGGCAATCAACTAGAAAGTTTTTGTTTTTGTTTTTTGTTTTTTGTCAAGTAAGGAACAAGTATACTCGACGTTGCATTTGTAAAACGAGGATGATGCTCGCGGCGCGAAAGGTTCATGCAGCTCACGTAATCGGCTAATTCCTCTCTAATTATAACTTCTTTTTTTTTCATTTTCCAGAACACAAACCACCTCGGCGCCCACAGTCCCATGAGCTGGCACGATGAACTTGGCAGCGACGTTATTTTGTAAGACTTTCAACATTCTATCGGAGTAGTCTCTCTCGTTCTCCGCGTTCTTTTGTTTGCGTTATGAGATTATACGAGAGGAGCAGTTACATGAGTGCGGCTTTTTATGGCGAAGTTGTGCAAAAGAAAAAAAAACAAAGACTTTCATGGTTCGCGACGCTAATAATAAAGTGGTTTAGAGCGTGAATGCTATATAATTTGAGACATAATACGCGCTTTGTTATTACATTACGCGCGTAATAAGAAACACGCCTCTGTTGGACTTTAAAATTCAAATTTCGAACGCCGCCAATTACTCGATTCAAAATTTGTTTCTTGATCAATCAATTCTCCTTCGAATAATCAAAACAATTCGCGATACATGCAATTATCCACTTAAAGTTTTCCCGATAACCCACGAAACAATTAGAGCGTAAAATATCGTTCGCTCGGCTAATATAATTATCGCAACCTGTCACAACGACTCACGAGAGGCCCCAAAAACTTGCAGGTGCAGTGACGACATTGCTGTCGGTTCAGGCAATCACCGTATCGGTTGACCGTGCCGACGTACGTCCAGTCACACTCGTAAGTATCTATATCGCGTCGCAATATTGCCGCGCGCAATTAAGCGCATATACACGTGAGGCAACTAATGATTTCATTTCGTTCGGGGGTTTACAGCCTACCAATAATGGCGAGTCGATGCTGATTAACGGTTGGCGTCCATTGACCAGCAGCTATGACAACATCGGCGTCAATGTGTCGCCGTCGAGCCAACTCGATCGCAGCTTTGCCCCACTTCATCCGGTACTCGGCAAACTCCAAGAGCACATGGCCGTATCCGAGAGACTGAAGCCACAAAAGTCGCAGTACGATTTCAATCCGCCGAGTATCCTCGGAAGTTTCGCCGTTTTCAGCGCCAAGCAGAGACTCGAGGGCACCGATCCGAAAACTTTATCCACCGAGAGGGAATATTCCTTCTTGGTACCACCGCCAAGGGATGCTTTGAGATTCGAGCTCGAACCATCGAAGAAAGCAGCAGCCTTAAGCGAACCCTACGTTCGATCATCTCAATTCATCCCGCAAGCTATCAAACCCGATCAGCGCACACCGACCTACTACATCAAGCCAGCAAGTTTTTCCACCGCGGGGCATCCGTTCGCCCAAGCTCGCCCATTCGTAAATCAATACAGCGTGCAGCAACCTCTTCTACCATCGAGACAACCGGCCAAACAATTCGAGAGCGTCAAAACCACCAACGAGAAGCCGTACTATCAGCAGCAATCGACCGGCGAGATCCCCAACAAAGCGTCGGGCAACGAGCAAAGCTACGATCGATTCCAGCAGCACCAAGTGTCGCCGCAAGTGATCAACGGCAACTTCTACAATCAGATCAACCATCCGGCGCACTACAAGCAGTCGAATTTCGAGCGCGATCCGGGCTTCCTCGTGCACGAGAGCCACGAGATCAGCTACGTGACCCCGTCGACTTTCAAGTTCCGCCCGTCGTATCACTTCGACAATACCGTGCCGCAAGAAGCCACGTCGCGCCCGGAATCTAACAAATTCGCCGCGGCCCAACAACAGCAGCAGCAGAGCGGCAGTAACAGCGCGAATGCTCAACGTCCCGAGGGATTCAAGCAAGACAAAGGCCAGCGCGCGAATACCTTCTACATAACCGACTTCCAGAAGACGCGTTACACCTCGGATATCAACGAGGTGCTGCCGAAAGCTAATCAGCCCGTCAAGTTCAATCAGGCGACAGCTACACCATCTCCTTACGTGCCGAAGGTGGTGTACGTGAGACCGGAATTGCAGCAGCAACAGCAATATCAGAGCTCGATCATACCGTTGAACATCAACCAGCGTCCACCGGACGTCGAGTACGAGACTCCGGAGAGCGTTTCGCTGAAGCACTTCAACGAGCAGCAGTTCTTGCTGCAACAGCAGCTAATACAGCAGGATAGACAGAGGCTGAGGGAGCAAGAGAAACGCAGACAGCAGGAGTTGCAGAGACAGCAGCAAGAGGAGCTTCTGAAGAGGCAGCAGGAGATAAAGTTATTGGAGCAGAAGCAAAAAGAGAAGCAGCGATTGGAGCAGCAGCGTCTCGAGCAACAACGTCACGAACAGCAGCAGCAACAACGTCTCGAGCAGCAGCAGCAGCAACAACGTCTCGAGCAGCAGCAGCAACAACGTCTCGAGCAGCAGCAGCAGCAACAACGTCATGAACAGCAGCAGCAACAACGTCTCGAACAGCAGCAGCAACAGCGTCTCGAGCAGAAGCAACAGCAACGTCATGAACAGCAGCAGCAACAACTTCTCGAACAGCAGCAGCAACAGCGTCTCGAGCAGAAGCAACAGCAACGTCTGGAACAGCAACAAAAACAGCGTCTCGAGCAACAACGCCTTGAGCAGCAAAGATTGGAGCAGCAACGGCAGCAATTACAGACAACCCAGCCGGATATTGTGAAAGAAGTTCCGCAAGTACACTACAGTCAACCCTATCCTCTGGAGGAAGACAGAGTCCCGATCGAACAGTACAAGTACGTACACCATCAACAACCACCACAAGTGCCTTCGGAAGCGCCGTTCCATCCTTCGAAAGAAGTCACTCCGTTCAAGCAAGTGACCGTTCAAAAGTTCGAGGAAGTGGTTACTCCAGCGGGTGCTCAGCCGACGACTCAAGAAGATTTCCAACCGGTGATACGCCCGTACCGCCCTCAAAAACCCATCAGGGATCAATACAGACGGAGAAAACCCACGACGATCGCGTACGAAACCGTACCAACCGAAGCGCCAACGTTCACGAATCCTCAAACGCTAGAGGATTTAACTGACGTTCCGATACAGACGACCAGTCAACCCGAGATAACGACACTGCCGGTGACCGAGAGAATCATTCGTACACGACGACCAGGAGCTCATCTCCGACGACGAAGACCGTCGACCACCACGACCACTCCCGAACCCAGCGTTTCTTCTCAGGAGTATGAGGAAGAACTCGTCAAGTACAATACTCCTGAGAATCAGGACTTTGAGAAAAAGAAACGCCCGAGGCCGACGAGTCAAGAGAACACTTACGATAAGCGACCGCTCAGGTAATTCCATGATCTATTATTTTTAATTTTATTTTTTTCACTTTATGTTACTGACGTTAATTGTAATTACAAATGAATGGCGTGAAAATAAAACGTTGAATGAATTTGTATATTTGCAGAAAACGACCCAATCAATCCGCGAAAGTTTACAACAAAGAGCACGGCGACTTCGACACGGCACCAAAGAGAGTAACGACAACGGAACAGCCGTTCAGGGAAATTTCAGCGACGGACAATTACCCGGAACCGTTCTTGAAGGAATTATATTCTTCCGAATACATTCCAACTTCGGAAAAAACGGTGGTCGTAGACAATCATCGGGAAGTCTCGACCGAAACAATTCCAATTGAATTTTACGAAACCACGGTTGCATCGAACTTGGAATATTACGAGCCGACTCACGAAAATCGCCAGGAGCAGTACACGCAGCAGAACGAACATGAATCTTCTCTCGAGCATTTGTTCACGAGAACAGAGGTAAAAGAATTTTAAAAATCACGAGTTTTTCTGATGTTCAATCTATTAACGATTTATGAATTGCAGGTGAACTACATTGAAACTACTACAGCTCCTTCACCTTCAATTTACCTGACGACGCAAACCACAACGACAACGTCTACCGAAACTCCTACGACGACGACCAAGGCAACCATCGCAGTGCCAAAATTAACTCAGCGAACGCGAGTGCGTTACGGCAATGCGACTCGTCCACGTTTCAGCATCAAAGACTACAAGAGTCGAATGGAGTACAAAAATCGACTAGCCGCTCAGTCCACATCGACGGAGCCATCGACGGTGACCGTAGGTGCCAAGATCCGTGGCCACAAAAACCAGCAAGCTCCCGCCGATCCGAACTTCAAGGAACCCGCGGGCAGATACAAATACATGACGCGTTCGAGCTACCGAACGACCTCGTCGACCACGCCGACGAGCCAACCAGCCGAAGACAACAGCATCACGACCGAGCGAGCGCATCGTTTCACTCCTAAAAAGCGGATAAACACCAGCCACTACTACAGAAGTCGAGTGACGACGTCGATGACACCGAGCAAGCACGATCAAGAGCACTCGGCGGCCCAGAGCACGGCGCGACCGGAGAACGTTTTCTCGTCGGCGATCCGTAAGAGGCCGACGCTGAAGAGTCGATTACCGGGCAAACCAGTCGCCACAGAAATGCAGTCGGCGGCGGAGACCGGCTCGTTCGCCACTACCACGCTACCGGCCACCGAGGCGGCCAACGAAATTGAAGCGCCCAAACTGGTCGAGTCGGAAAAACCGCAAGTCGACTTGAGCGATGTCACCATGGACGAGAGCGATGACAAAGCCAACGTCGAGGTACAGCAACAGCCGCAAACACCTGCATTGCTGACCACCGAGGCGACCACGCCGCCGAGTCCCGTCGCCGACTCGACGACGCCCTTTGATCTCAGGCATGAGGAGGAATTATTCGCTAAAGCTTCGCAAAGCGTCGCCGACTTAACTAGCTCGGCTTCCGCGCTCTACGACAAACCTGGAATGTTCAAGGCTGTCTCGCCGCCCGGTGAGAATCGTGTTATATCGGCTCATCTGAAAATTTCGACCGACGAACCCACCCTACCTATCGAAGCTTTCTTTCAGGAGTTCGCTAAGAAGAACTGATTAAGTCACTGGTACGTGATTTTTTTTTTTGAATAATTCTCGATTTTGTCAATGATAAATTGTGTAGTGTGAATTTGTCGCGGTTTGACAAATTTTCAACTTCTTACACGATATCGAACGTACATCGATGACATATTATGTAGTAATTGTTATCCGTATCAACTGAATTTTGTGATACTTTTACAAACTGGTTTTGATAGGGCTTGGAATTATTTATTACTAATAGCCGTTAGTGATTAAAATTAGTTTGTGTCTTTTTTTTTTGTAAAAGTATTATCAAAAGAAGAAACTGTCAAACAAGATTGTTCGCGAAATTTTTATTACCTGCAAAGATAACAAATTTATATATTACTTTACATCTAGAGAGATTTTACAACCCCAATAAGCTGATAAAAGTTACCTATGAGTTTTGTCAAATTCTACGTCGACAATGATGAAACTAATGAACAAAACCGTATATTGCTAAGGTACTGCGCGTAGATTAAAATAAGCGAAATTACATCATTAATTGACGTAGAATTATGGTACTTTTTATCGCTACAAAGTTGAATATACAATGAGATTCCAACTGTAAATTTTCATGTGGGCATGATTTTTCTTAATAATTTTAGAGTAGAATAAAAATTATGTATCCACTCGATTCTTGCTGGAAAAAATAATTACCAAATTCTATACTTTAATAATCAAAGTACTAACTATTTATTCTGTTTATACAAAATCTTCGGGAAATCATATTTAAAAATGAGAGTGATAGCTCATGTTAAATTATTTATTCAATATATTTATTGTCGGATTCGAATCAAGGAGAAGGAACAAAAAATTATGTATATCAAACTTGTACATTTGCTTCGAATTTTTTCAAGATCTGCATGTATTTTGCATTGAACTCTGTATTGAAAAATAAGATACCAATTATTGTGGAATGTAAATATGTTATAGGACCATTTAGTCGATTTATTATTAGCGTTACTCTATGATGCACCAAGTGTCTATTATAAAAATATTGTCTATGTTTTAAGTCACATTGAATTATGCAAATTTTATCTATCTGGTTATAATAAAATTCATATATTACATATTCATTATGGAAATTAGAACTGGTAATTTCACTTGTACATTAAAATAAAGTATTCTATATTTAATTAGCGGATATAAATTGTAAGCTATTGTAATAACTTTTGTATAAAACATAGTTTCTTTATGTAATAATTTTATTGAAATACATTCAGTTTTATACTACAATAATCACCATAGTTGGTCTTATTTCTTCTCATCGAAATGGCTATCATCAAACCAACTAAAACAAATTTTAATGTAAATAAAATTTTTAATAATTTTTTCAAACACAAACTTTTTAAATGTAAATTTTCTAAATATAATATACGTAATAACTATATCTTCGGGAATTTGAAAATGTAACATTATAATTTATTTATTATAATTTTAACTAGCTAAACCAATTCTTTGTCTTGCAAATCCAATAGTGTCAAGTCGAGGCAAAATTACTAGCCAGTGTCCATTGGTATCCGTCTTTATAAGGGCTGAATATAAGAATTATTTTTATTCGAGTCGAAATAATTTTAAATTGCATATTTAACTCTAACTATCAGTAATTTTCTTTCAAATTAAAAATGGATATTATGTAACTCATATTTTCCGAAACATTTGAATTGACCGCCGATTATTTCAAACCGCCATATTGAAACCGGAATTTTTGGCGGCTTTGCTCCGAGGATTTCACGTGAAATCAACACAAAGAAAGAAAGTTTGTCAGGTTTTATCAGGTTTTATCTTACTACGTAGTGCTCTATAAATATGAGATTTTATGTGAAAATGTTTATAATTATTGTTAGTGCTCTTGTATTTATTTAAAAGTCAGGTCTGTTAAAAGTTAAGTTTAGTGTAATAATGGACGAGTACGAAGCTTCTTGTATGCGTGTAGAAAAGATATCAACAGCAATACAAAGCATAAAAGATAGTTTGACATGTAGAATTTGGTGAGTTTATGCGTATCCATTGTTTATTATCAGATCATGGGAATATCATTTTGAATGTTATTTGTATCATGTCATTAAAATTGCTGACTTAGAGTGCAGGTTATGTCAGATTCATATATTTGTTTTGAAATAGATGAGCGAACTTATATATACATATATACCACTATAGCCATTGCTATTCAACAAGTGTGTTGCATCTAGACTGGTGTAAACTTGACTTGAAAGTTGAAAATATGTTTTTTTATTAATATTAATACTATTCTTTTAATATTTTTTCCGTCTATCCATAAAAATTATTTATAAATAAACAAAGCCGTTTGTTTTCATTGCCTACATTAGTCATTTTGACATGCTTATGATTTTTGCAGCAATAAATTAAGTATTCTATCAACAAATTTTGCGAATCTACCAATGTTTTTATTGATTTATGTTGTTTAATAAGTTTCTGAAATCACCTAAACCTAAATGAGCTAAATAACAGTAAAAAATAATAGTATGCAAAAATGTATTTTGTGTCTTTTATAATTACAAGAACTGTTTTACAGCTTAGAGTTGTTTGATGAGCCTGTAACTATAAAATGTGGACACAAGTTTTGTCGTCAATGCATATTGAGAGTCACAAACAATGAAAATTCGTCTTGTCCTTTTTGTAACACAAAGATTCAAAAAAGATCGATACCTAAAGAAGGCAATGCTGTATTCCAAGCAAGTGTAAAACACTATGAAAATTTAATCAAAGCTATTCAGTTAGATTCTGGTATTGATGGTAAGTTAACAAAAATTACTTTGAACTTTTTAAATGGTTATTGAAGCTAATTGATAATTTAATTTTTCATACAAATGTATAAATTATTAGTCTAATATGAATAAGTCACATTTACCGTTATATTTAACTTTCTAATTTTTTTTATATTCATGTTTTTCTGAAAAACATTTATCTGTTTTAGTAACGCAACCATATAATAAAGTAAAGAATACAAAAGAAAGTTCAGTAGAGTACAGTAAGCCAAGTAAGTCTAAACTTGAAGACACTCCATCAACTTCCAAAGGGTCATCCTCAATATTTAATCAGAAATCAACTAAAGCAAAAGTTACAAACCCAGTTAAGAGTAGATTATCTTTAACAAAGAAGAAAACTGACGTTAAGAGTCCATGTCAAAATTCTGGTAATAATACTTTACATAAGTACTATTTGTCAAATAAGTCCGATCCAGTACCTGACGAAGTTGTACATTCGCAAGATAAAGTAAAAACTTGGCTGGAAAGATGTTCATCGCAGGACAATAATATAGAAAAAGATTCTATTCCAGGACCAAGTAAACCATTAAAAGACAGTTTAGATGACGAAATTAAAGCTCATTTAGATCAAATTTGCTGCAGTCCTGAAAATAATGAAATAAAAGAATCTGATTCAAGTCCTGTGGCTTCAAACGAAAAAAGCTCAGATTCAAAATTCAAGGAAACTCAGATGAGGATACAAGAAGCTGAAAATATGGCAAAGAAAAAGAAAATGAGTTTGAATGTTAAAGAAAATACTAATGTAAAAACACCCAGCTCTGTGCCAGCGACATCTCAATCAGATGCTTGCAATTGGCGTAGGGTAAAACAAGTAGGACGAGAAATGCAAGTAAAAACTTTCAAAACTCTCAATGTTAGCCATGAAAAATCTTCTCCATCAGCGGCTGTTGATGACACAGTGCTTTACAATTCTACAAATAATGATAGCAAAAATATTTCACATGGCTCTGAGACAAATACTTCAGCCGATAAAACTCCACATCAATTTAAAAAATGCCATCCATTGAAATCTGAAAATAATAATTTATTAAAGAAAAGTCCACAGATTGTCATAGAAGATTATAAACATCGCTCTATGGATTCCACAGCTTCTCCAAAAGAAGAGTCCATCGCTGCTTTTGATGTGGATGAGAATCAACTTAATGAAATTATTGGCATAGCGCCATCAACAAGTGCTTCAAAAACACTAGAAAAAACTAAAACTTCATTGAAAAGCTTGAAAGGATCTAATTTGAATTGCCAGTTGAACCAATTAAGTCCATCAAAACGAAAATCATGTGAGCAGGAATTGTCAAATAATGAATCATCAAATTGTGATAGCAAAACAACTGTGATCAATTTACAAAACTCCCCCTTAAAGAAAAATAGATTGTCTCTAAAGAGTTTACAAAATACTACTTGTTCCAAAAGTTCTTCTCCAGCTAGCACTTCGGACAAAACAAATAAAAAAGAAAAAGAATCATCAAATAATGTTTCAGAAGAAAAATCCAACAACAGATTATTGATAGGACCATCGCATGACAAAACAAATAGTATTGGGAAAAAAGCAGCATCAACCAAATCGTCTTTGTACGATAACTTAGCCAATAAACGCTCATCTTCGGTATCGAGAGGTTGCCGCGTTATCTTTCAAAAATTGGGTAAAATCTGTAAAAAGAGTAAAAATGTGCCTTTTCGTTACCTCGGTAGATTGCAAAAAGATGCATGTCTTTTCTTCAATGGTAATCAATCCAGAAAATCAGGTATTGTAATGAAAAGTAATATACCAGTTTGTATTGATTATAAAAGTCGAATGGATGATAAAAATGTAGCTAATTTGGAAGATTTTGCGTCTGATGAATCGCATTCAAAAATCATTTTATCAAAGAACGAAGTCTCATTACAATCACCAACCAAATTATTTACTGTCAATAATTATGAAGAGGCAATGAATATCGATGAGGATATTGATGTTCAAAGGTCAGTTCAATCAAAACAACAAATGGAAATTGATGACACACTACCTATAGCAAAAATGATTGAAAACAATGACAGTAATCTTGAAAAAAGAAGTTCTGAAAATCAAATTAATGTAGAAAAAGTAGAAGATTCCTCTTCAAAATCATTAGGAACAAAAAGAAAGAGTTTGAAAAATGAAAACATTGAAAAAATACCACCACAAATTGATGAAAACGTATCAGAGTTTTTCAGAAATACTGATGAGGACAATAAGTCAAAACATTCTGAAACAGAGATAGGAAAATGGGATGTTCCAGAATCTTCATCAAAATGGTCTAAAACAGAGATTGAAAAATGGGCTCCTGTTCCAGGATCTTCATCTAAAGTAGATACCGTAAAGAATTCATCAAATTCCAAACAAACAAAATTATCAAGTGCCAAAATAAATCAGGAACAGACTGATGTTGATAGGATACTAGAGGATTTAATTTCTATCAGTTCAGATGATTGTGAGATAAAAGTTCGTAGAACAAATAGTATGCAAAAAGTAGGTAAAGCGAAGTCTAATGAATCACGCCGAAAAAGTGGACAAAAATTAAGCATAAAGTCTGATGTAGAAAGCTGTACAGAAAGTGAAGTTTCAGTTACATCCGGAAAAGAAGGCGGAAAAAATGTTGAAGATACGAAACACGGATATTCTAGTACGTCAAGTTCTTCTTTGAGAACTACTGGAAAAAAGAAAAGAACGCATTCAGAATCATCGAACGATGACGACGATGTGGTCAATATAATTGACAAATGGACAAAGAAACCGAAAACGTCTTTGGATACTGAAAAAGAGCAGGCTTCAAAAAAACTAAAAATAACTGAGGATAGTGAAGAAATGATAAATAGAAATGCTTCTAAAGTCAGACACAGATCGAGACACTCATTTTCTTCGTCTTCCGACGATGAAGAACGTACATTCAAAGAGAATAAGCACCAACGAAATTCGGCACCGAAAGTAAAAACCCAAAGTGCAGAAGTTAACGTTAATAAACTTATTACCATGCCTAGTTCGATGCTATCAGCAGATCTTTTTGAGTCAAATGATCAATCCATGCAACCTATACCATTTCTTAATAAACACCCTTGTGCAACTGCCATGAAAATTACTTCATCTATTGATTTTGATGCACAGAGTGATAAAGAAAATATAAGTGGAACATCTCCGGAAAACATCACAGTAATTGATACAAGGCAACTAAAGAGAAGAAAATCGGTTGCTTCTAAACATATAGATAACAGCTATAAAGAAAACGAGGGTAATCTAACATCTGACTACAACAAATCAATTAAATCTACACAAGAGACTGCAGATGAAATTGAAAGTTCACAGAAGAAGAGAAAATCTACTGTTTCTAAAAATTCAGACAACGTCAAAGAAAATGACGAACACAAACGAGTTTCCGGATTCAATAAATCAATCAAAACTGCAGAAAATCATGTAAATGAAATCGAAAGTTCACAGAAAGACAAAAATAAAACAGTTGATAACTTTGAACATGAATCAGATGCGTATTTCGTGCGCGAAAGTCTATTAAATATTACAGAAGAACAGATTGCCTGTAAAAACATTGAAAAAGATCTTTTTGGCGTTGATTTATCGAAAATATACGAGAATAAAAATGAAGAACCCTTGGAAAATGACAAGTTTTCTACTCCTCGTAGAAAGGTAATTTATACAAAGTATTAACACTTACTTTTATTTGCTATAATCGTAGATGTAGTTTCATTTTTTTCTATTTTACTTTTTAGCCAACAAATTCTGAAGAAAATGATGAGTTTGATAGTGATAATATTGCGCCTACACCTGTTGTAAGAAGAAGGTAAGAAATAAAACAAATGACAATTTCAAATAAAAATTTTATAAATATATTTTTATTGACGTAATTATAACACTGTAATAATACTTTCAGACCTACATTCCGTTTTCCGTCATCACAATCATCTCCTGGATCGGACGCCAATGTATCTGATATGTCCTCACCTGCAAAAAAGATGTCTTTAATACCAGCAATCACGCCTATGAAAAATACAAAATCGTATCCTCTGTGCCATAGCACACCAATGATCAGTATAGACAGTCCAGAAAGCCGTGTTAATTCTCAAATCGGAAAGATTAAATTAGTTTGCAGTAGCTTGACTCCGGAAAATACAAAATTAGTACAGAAGTTTGCCGACAGATTTGATGCTCAATTTCAATTAAATTTCGACATGAACGTAACTCATGTAATCGTAAAAGTCGATCCGCAAACAAAAGCTGGACCAAAAACGTTCAAATATATACAGGGTATCGCTTTTCAAAAATACGTCGTCAGCTTCGAATGGATAACTGATTGTCTCGCTAAGAATGGACTGTTAGATGCTAATGATGAAAAATATGATGTGTTGGATCCAGATATTTTTGAATCTGGCTGCAAAAAATCTCGCCTGAGTTCCCAGAAATTATTCAAAAACTTTGCGTTCTATTGTATGGAGCCATTTGTGAAAGTTTCGCTGAACGAATTTGAAGTTAGTATTCATTATATTTTGTTTCTCATGTTGTATTTTTGCCTTATATATTTATATTATTCAAAAATTCTAGGAATTATTAGCTTATAACGGTGCTGTGATGGTTTCGTCAATTGATAAGTTTCGTCTCCACAATAATAAATTAAAAGTTATCATTGTTGGATCCGAAGATTTAAACGACGAAGGTGAGTTTGAATTGAATCTGTAACAAGTATGTGGCTATCTCATGCAAATTTTATTGAAAATGAATGTAATTTCGTAGGTATAACCATTTTGACTAAAGCTGAGGCAGCAGCAGTATATTTCGAATGGGTCGTTGATAGTTTGAGCCAATTTCAAATTTTATCGCTCCCATCGTATCTCTTTGAAACTACAGTTGAGAAAGTCAGGAGTTTAGGATTTCCTCCAGAACTTCTTGTGGACGAAGAGACTCTGGAAGAAGACGAAGATGATAATTGATATGTTGTGTATAGAATTCGTGCCGTACAAAAACCTAGTGATATTCCTAATAATATGTAATTCTTTGTTTTTTAGTGTTTCTGAAAGAATCCTTATTTACATGTTATTTAATACATAATCAAATTTATAGTTGCGAAATTAATTCGCGTAGAATAGTATTCCTTTCTATTAACACTTCGGTAGATTATATAGTTTATATTTTTCCAGTATTTCAAACTTATATAGCAAGTATAATTTTTTTGACTTAAGACTCTATTCTTGAAAATATAGTTTGTAAGTCTTAATAGACATAGCACGAAAACTCATTAAATCAATTATTTATGCAACTTATTCGAACAAATTAAATCTAAGCGTATATTTACTAACAGTAAGAGTACTTCAAAACTGACATCGATCAATCTTCGTCAAAATCTAGAATGTAAACGTGAAGTTATAACGTCGAATTAAATTATTTTTTGTACTTAGAATTAAAACTTCGTAAAAAATGTCTTTAATCATAAGTTTATTTTTTATGAAAAATTTTATCAATAAAATTTTTGATAACTCAATCATCACTTTTCTTACGAGTCGCACACATCAGGCGTCAGCTCTCGAAAACTGCTTATATCCGCACAGTTTTCGTCAAATAGAAGACTTACGAGGGAAGTTTCATACACGTTAGCCCTGCCAATTACTCGAGTTTAACCTTTCCTAAATTAACCTAACGTTGTTACATGCAATTATCAACTCGCTCTTTGTCGGAACAGAACCGATGCGCTTGTCGAACACGCGAGCTTTCCGCAATTAGCTATTGAACTCTTGCCACTAACATATCCAATCGCTCGTTCTCAACTTTCCACATGCACACGCACACAGAGAGCACGCGATAACCCACACGTCGTGAATTACCCGCCAAACGCAGCTGCATATTCATTCGGCTGTACATAAGTGCTATGCATCGCGCAACAAAGTTCAAACTCCCGAGTTACTTTGAATTTTCGTGTTACGTATATACGATGTATAGC
Source organism: Galeopsomyia nigrocyanea (assembly GCA_035047105.1). Lineage (NCBI taxonomy): Eukaryota > Metazoa > Arthropoda > Insecta > Hymenoptera > Eulophidae > Galeopsomyia > Galeopsomyia nigrocyanea. The sequence continues at coordinate 16,101 of JAWWMK010005832.1, forward strand.
TTTTATTATCCACTCGTAAAAGCACTTGGCCTGTGATTTTACGAGCGGCTGATACGTTCGCATTGAATAATACAATTTGGAGTGTAAATTTATGCATGAGGCTGCTGCTGCGTCTTGTCTCACTTATGAATTTCAAAAGGGAGGAAGCTTTCGAGTGTACTAAAAGGGTACGTCGTATTGCTTTTAATTACTTCGTATATATACTATACGTTAGAAATAGCTATATCGTTTACTACGTGTCAATGTTACAATCTAATAGTTCGTTCGGAGTGAATTTCGTTGTTAAATTGGGATTATTACTTGTAATCCTCGGGGTGTATATAGCCGTGAAAGCTCTGTAGTCGTATCCCATTGCTATCGGACTACACAATGGAGCTCGACCGACCTGAAAGCGCTGTAAACCTCTCAAACTCGTGAAAGTTAAATTACTAATCCTTTTGAGTTCGACCTCGCGCTCTCGTGCGCTGAATTTATCGAGTGTCATTTTTGTCACTTTTAAAGCCTCGTTATCCGTCCGCACAAGTTTTCGAACCCTTTTTTTTTTGACATAGTTGAATTTGATTATGAGAGTAAGAAAACTTTCATAACTGCTGCACTTCGACTGCGCGAAAGCTCGGGAAATATAATAATCTTTGGTAACGCGATAGAAGCCAATTTCATTCAACTTTGTTCGTAGAAAGTAAAATTTCACTATGCCATTACTCGCAGCACATTTTAATAGCATTTTTGCAAGGAGGAATCATCTTGGAAGTATTTCATTACAGCGATGTTTATATGGATTTTTTTATTATGAATTCCAAGACTCGTGTAAGTATTCTGATGTAATATAGCATAGTGCATTCCTCTCGAAACTCTCAAAGTGGTTTCACACCTTTTTTTTTTGTTACTCCGGGTTTAAAACGATGCTTTAAAGTTCCAATAAAGCACGCAATCGGAAAAAGGTCGAGAAAATAAGTATACCACTCGGCTAACGCGGAACTATGTAAAAAAAATCCTTTTCCTATCTCGCTGGTGTTCAACATACCATTTGCAGAATATAACACACACACACACACACACACACACACATACACAAAGAAGAGAATGACAAAAAAAAAACCGAGTATGGTGTTAAACCGACACGATAAAGTGAGGACATAAAAGAAAAAGTGTGTCCGCAAAAGTACCATAAAGCGTTCAATCCGGCTTCCCTTTCGGTTTTATATATATTTTTTTTTTGCGAAGAAAGTAAAGAAAGAAAATTCTCTATTATATCCCTTTTCTCGGCTTCATTCTCTCTCTTTTCCTCTCGAACACACAGTAGCATACGTGACCAACACACAGAAACGCGTGTATATATAGGAAGTCGGTGACGATGCGACGGCGTTAGTGGCGCCGAGTTGCCGCGCACCTCGAGAGAGGACCACGCCTTTGAGCTTGCAGCTACGCAGCTTGCGCGAAGCAGCGAGAGAGAGAGAGAGAGAGAGAGAGAGAGCAGATTGAAAGACTCGGGCTATCGAACGACGAAGATGGATGAGTTGTGCCGCAAAGACTGAGATAAAACGCTCGAGCGAGTGAGAGAGAGAAGAATGAAAAGCATAAAAGGAGCCGCAAGGCATAATAACGGCTCAGTCGCGGTGATAAGGGAAAGAGCGCGTGCCGTGGCGAGGGTTCTGTGGGATTTAACCGCGAGCGGGCGCGCGCTATATTGATTCTAGTCAGCTTCTTTTTGCGTCATATATGCGCTTACTCTTTTTCATAGATTGCTTATTACGGCACACACACGTTTCTCGAGAGGAGGATTTATTTCGTTGCGATTCGATAACAAACAAAAGCTGCAGCATCGACAAAGAGGAATTGTACTCTATTTTTTTTTTTGTTCGTTTGGGGGAGGGAAAGTATCAAAGACCAGTGAAAAGAAGATTAGTCGAACGTTGTTTCCGCGCAAACAAGGGTTGAAACGCTTCTGAGGGTATATATAGTGTGCAATTCTCTCTTTCGTTTAAATTCGGAAGTGGGAGACGGGATGAATGATAATGCGGTTGAATGAACGAGCGAGCTTATTTGGGCGTTTTCGCCTCTGCGACTAACTTTTTTCTCGCTCGGATAAAGACAAATCTCAACTACTACGTTCTACTTTCGTTGATAAAAAAAAAAAAGAAAAAAAAGGAACTCTCGTCTCGTTGCCTCGCTCGAATTGTATATATAACTTGTGCGCGTTTTTTTTTCTTTCTTCCTTTCACGCTTTTTTTAAACTTCTCAATACCTCTTTTTTTCCTCCATTTTTCAAGCGCGCGCGCTAAATGTTTTACTGGAACAGGACCAAGACTTTACGGCGCGCGTGTATTTGATAAGGAGAGCAAGCTATATTGTCGTATAACTTTGCCTCCCCTCCCACACCCCCCGCCGACGGCAAAGTATAACGCCGTTTTATACGAATTTTCGTTAAAATGCACGGTCGTTTACAGTGTAAACCTTATATACATAAAGTATACCTTTCTTTTATAAAGAAGATCGGCCCAGCTATTTTTTACGGACGTGCAATGGAGGTCTTCATTTGTTGATCCTCGAGCTTTTGTATAGGCGGAACAAGGAACTGAATTTTCTTTGTCACTGAGGCTTTCTTTTTTCTTTTTTTTTTTTGATGAACGGCAGGTATTATGAATATTCTATGAGTCGTCAAAGACTGGACGTCTGCCTGCGCGATGATCGTTTTTTTTTTCTCTATTTTTTTTCTGACTGAACTATTCAGGAATAATGATGAGTGCCGATTTGCATATCATTTATTCAGGCGCGAGAGAGAGAGTTAATCGAAGCTTGCAATTTCTCGATAAGCTTGTACAGTGTCTACTATTTTTTTCTACTTTTTACTTATTACTATTATTTTTTTTTTTTATTAAGTGATATAAATGACAATTACTGCCTTTCTTCAAGTCATTTAAAAAGAAACTAAAATCGCACATCAATAACATATACGTGTAACAGTACCAGTGGTACAAATATATATCGGTTTACAAGTCCACCGCAAGCAACGTATAGGTATATGTGATTGGCAGACTCTACAGTCGAGAGAGTGCTGTGATGCTGCTGATACAGGCCACAATTCCTGCCTCTCGTTTAACTGTCGGGATTCGACTTTTTGAACTTCTGCGAAAACTCGAATTTTCACGGAGAAAGTTCAGAAAGTAGAAATTCTTCAACTCCAAGGGGCCATTCCATTGAATAAGGAGCGTAAAAAACTTCAGCCTGAAGGTAAACTTATTTTATATTTTTGAATAAAATTAAAAAAAAAATTGTTTATCATTGAAAACTTTATATTTACAGTCGTTTGAATGAGTGAATAAAGATATGAAAGTGCAATTTGTCGTACATTCTCTAACTGTACGTCGACCACTTCAGTGATTCCATCCAGCACGTAGTTAAATAATTATGTATCCCACGAACGAATAGTTTGAATTTCCATTTTCATAGTATTGGTGTCGGGAAATAAGGTCGCGCTACAATTCCACTCTACGAAAAGCACGACATACGTACCGCAGAGCGAAATATCGTACCATCTGCCATGTACATTCCTTTTCGACTCGTTAAAGCGATGAAGAATATCGTGCTATTTTCATGAAAAGGGCTGTTTCCACATAAATTGCATTATTAACAACCTTACATTATCGTAAAGTTTACTTTAACAACCGTACGATAAAGAACACGTTAAAATGTTTTTAACAAGAAATCACGTACGCGTACACGTACACGTATGTATACGTCGAAGAAACAGCGAGCTCATTTCATCGTCAAACTTTTAGAAAATATTCTACAGAGAGAGACTAGACAGCGTACGTACGTACCAACCAACACCGCAACAAACAGAGAAATGTTTATTCCTCTCGTCCCTTCAGCAGCAAGCTGAACGTACGAGAAAAGAAAAGTTTACTGCCAGGACAGAGTCTTTACAGTATCTCTCACTTCAAAGTACATAGAGCCGCGTGCAGGCAGTGTATAGCGCGGTATCCCGTCGCGACTGTAAATAAAACTATATATACACAATTTCGTTGCTCTCTCTCTCTGTCTCTCTCTCTCTCTCTCTCTCTCTCTCTCTCTCTCTCTCTCTCTCTTCTGTTTATCTATAAAACTATATGCCCGCGGCGAAAAAACTTTTTTAGCTCGACGCTATAGCACGCGCCGATGTTTTTTCTTCTTCTTCTTTTTATTAATTTTCAGCTACACTGAGCTTTCGCTGTTGGAGTAAATTCAATTAAAACTTCGTAAATTTTCATCCCGATTCGCGATAATACAACTCTCGGCGTATATACGACCAGGCAAATTAACGGCGAACGATAATCTGCTCGAAAAGCCTTCTATTCGTTTCTCCGCGAATCGCATTATAATACACCGTGCACGTTTCAAATATCCTCGATCAAATACTAAAACTCGCGTCGCCGTCGTCGTCGTCGTCGCCAGTCGAAGCTTATAATTAACTTTCCTCGGGAGTTTGATTTAGCTTTTCGAGAATACGCGAATTTCGCTAAACTGAAATAATCAGCTAGAGAACGAGCGAAACAGTTTCAACATTTGCGAAAGCTCGCGGAAATCAACATTTAATTCCCGCGGGCTTTCGTACTTCGCAAATAGCAGAGTTTCCACGATAATACCCTCTTTTCAGCAATAGTCTGCAGCAGAATTTTCTTTTTCCCAATAGCAGCTCTTTTTGATTCGCCCTCAAGTATATAGACACAGATATCCACCGAGAAGTACAATTGGTATAAAAGCTCATTGTCCTTTGGAGTTATATAGCTTTTTTCAATGACGATGCCCTTTTGTTTCCTCTTTCTCTCAGTGTCGAATCAATCTCAGCCACCGAGCCAATTACGCGACGCGCGCGTGCAACAGTTTAATTTACAACCCGGCGAGCGACGGCAGCGGTAAAGTGCAACAGGAAAGAAGAAATATAACATTTATATCCTTATATTTACGAGCTCGCCGCGTGATACATCTTATCATTTGCCGGGACGAAGGTAAAAAAAAAAATAATAAAATAACAGCCGCGGAGACAAGGCAGTGCATCATGCAAGTTCATTTCTCCGTCTGGAGTAGCGGGTGTACGTATGTGTATAGTATAGTATGCGCAGACATCCCCGCGCGCGCGCGCGTCAACCCCCTGCGTCGCTCGCCCGCGTGCGCACACCCTTATTAAACGAATAGCGGCGCCAAGGTATCAGTCGGCGGCTGGCTTCCGAGCGAGTCACTATACCACTTGACCCGAGCGACTTTTCGCGCGCGAGGGCGTGTTTGAAATTACATCCTTCGTATTTTGTACGTCTCTCACGGTGCAATTTAATAGCTCGGTTTTCAGTGTGAAATAGAGAAGAAAGAAAAAAAAGGAGAAAACTCGTTGGCTAGATACAAGATTAAAGTGCGTCGGCTGACAAGTTTTGAAAGAAGAGCGAGCGAACGAGTTAATAAGCAGTTATCAAGTGCAGCACTGATTGCCGGAGCGATCTTCTTCGCTCCCTTTTAAATGCGGTAATTGTCACTTTGTCGTAATATATCTTTCTGTCTGACTGTCGCTTGCTCAACGCCAAGAATAATCAATAGCAAATTAGTCTGTCGCATACCGCGTGTTTAATTAACGCGCTCTCGTTCGTACGTGTATATGTACGGAAGGAGAGAGAGTGAGGGTACGTGCCGGTGGCGCGTCACGGCCACTCCCTGGCATTTTCCTAATACTCTTGAGAACGTTTTCGTGTAGTGTTATAAAGTCCCTTGGTTAAATTGAATTCGCAGATTTTTTTTTTCGTCGACGAGTTACGAGAGCAATGGGAATTCAAAACATCGTGTTCGAACAGAGAAAAGCTCGCAGGAGGAGAGAGAGAAAAAAAGGGTCTGAGAGCAAAGTTACCGGAATGAAATTGCTAATGTACCGAGCGGGAGATTTATATCGAGTTCGACGACTTTCTTTCTTGCTAAATCAAGTTATTTGTTTCGCACTCTACTCGCGCGACGCTCAGACGATGGCATTGTGTCATTAACATAGAATTACTTGACGAATAAAAGATTCGCTTCGCTCCATTGGGTATTTATAAACCGTGGGACGACGACGAGAACAAACGTAAACAATTCGCAAGTGGAAGAGCCAGCGGAATAGTCAGACAAGAGGGTATACCGATCTATGGAAATATCGTGCGCGGGTTGTTTTTTTTTTCATCCGTATTGTTACCGTACTATAACAAGATGTTTTCACAGTACTGATTTTCCTTTGAAAATCTCTTCCTTTGTATGCGTATATTCGAGATTATCTTTTTATCGGATGCATAAAAATCCGAGAGGATAGAAAAATAAACTTTTATCTGGTGGGACTCTCTCTTCGAGAATGCTATGATATTCCAACGTTATTACTTAATAAAAACCTTTCATTTTCAATTTCTCCCGAAATCTGCCCACTTGCGCGCTTATTGAATTGCGAAAGGAAAAGAAAAGTTTTGTGATTCACGCGCTCGAGTATATTGAACTTGTGCTCGGTTAAACGTGAATTTAATTAAAATTTTATGATACAGGACTCCTTTGTCGATGCATTCATTCTTTGATGTACTTTGCGTGAAAATTGAACACTCCATACATACATGTGTACACTCGATATCGATTCTCTAGCATGCTATATACTACTCTCTCGCGCTCTCTTGGCCAACAAGTTATCGAGTTTTGTGTAATCTATATTGGCAAAGTATCGGCAAGTACTCCAATGCGCAACTCGGCGACACGTGAATATAATTTATTGGTCTTTCTCTCTCGAGTTATTTTACAATTACGGAGTAAAAACGTATAAGGAATATTATATATATTTGCGTGTGAAAACGAGACTATAAATCGTTATCTCATACCTATGAGCGCGCGACGGCAGCAGCGGCGGGCTAAGCGACCCGACGGGGATTAAAATTCATGAGAATGAATTTATTACCCCGATCATCCTTTCTTTTTTTTTCTTCTTCTTTTTTCTCCGAGAAAGAGAAAGAAAAGACAAGATCAATGTAGATGGTAGATTCCGTTATTGACGATCCCATCAAGCTAATTTTCTTCCTTTCTTTCTGCCTACTACTACTACTACTGCTACTACCACTCCGCGCCTGACTCGGAGAGATAATATTTTCCGAACGAATTCCAAGACCCAACGTCGTATTTCCGGTGACTACGAACAAGCTTCTATATACGTATATATCAACCGTCTGTCGTCTCGCTGAGAATTATTTGATGAAATTATCGTTCCCCGATTTTTAGCTGGAACCATAGAAATTCTTTTTGATATACATCAAAGGAAACTCCTGAGTCATCAAAAAAAAAGTTGCGCGCGTAGTTGCATAAAGTCAAAACTTCTTATTTATTCGATTTCCCAGAAGCATCCGAAAGCTCAGTTCTGTAAAACCATCCTTTCTGTAAAACTTTATTCCCTTTCTCGAGATGTACATCGCATGAGTAGCGAGAAATCACTGAAACTTTAAATGCGTATATGTGCTCAGCGGCGACGAAAATGCCAAGGAATAATTTATTCGTTCAGCCTGCACACTCGCTTGCCTGACTGCGTGGAAACTATCCGCGTGCACACACGTACATATAAGCGCAATCGATTTCGTGGTTAGCCTGAAAAATATGTCCTTGTCTCTCGATCTGGTGTGCTATCCTCCTCTCTCTCTCTCTCTCTCTCTCTCTCTCTCTCTCGGTGAGGTATACCTATATACATATCGCGTACGTACGCACGTATGTGTGTATACTCGTGGGACGTACCACTACGCGCAAAGCTCTGAGCTTTACGAGACTTTTATGCTAATGTCGCGTGGAAATTCGCGCATTTAACGAAATTTCAGCTTCTCTCTCTCTCTCTCTCTCTCTCTCTCTCTCTCTCTCTATCTATCTATATACCTCTCTGTCGCTAGCGTTTGCGGGGAAAACCGTTCGACGGAAGTGTAAATTGAATGAACGCGCGCGCGCGCTGAGAAATTATCGCAAGTGCGTCTAATGGTCTTTTCCTCTAGGTATATACTCGGCTGCTGCTATAGGTGAGGAAGAGAGGAGAGAAGACCAAGAGAGTCAAGGAGAAAGTTTGCTCTCTCTCTCTCTCTCTCTCTCTCTCTCTCTCTCTCGCTCGCTCACACCCGCGCGCGCGTCCGCCGCCAGTACAGCCCAGGTGCCACGCCTTTGTATCGTCTCTCTCGCTGCTGCTGCTTGCAAGCGCGCGTGCATCCGCTTAGATATATCTCGGCGACTAAAAACTCTCATTAATCCAACGCCACCGCAGCGGAGGAGCTTCCACCACCACCACCACCTCCTTCTCCGTGAACTTGCACGCGCGCGGTTTTCTAATGGGCGTTCCAGCTGTCGAAAGCTTTTCGCGAGCTTACTGAGAAAACTTTATGGTGATTTGTGAAAAATGGTCGGCAAGGAAGAGGATAGTTTGATAATGTTTGTTACTTGACGAACGACGCGATAATTTTGGTTGCGACAAGCACTGCGTATACATAATAATGGTGATAAGGTTGAGCTTCGCCGACGTTAGTAATTATACGGGAGAATGGGCGTTTGATGGGTCAGCTTTGTTCGAGCAAGCGTCTTAATACTTGCTTGTCTATGGCGGAAATAATTGGGGCTTGGTGATTATGTGGCCTCCCGTGGATTCCGCGTATAACCGCCACCAATCGGCAAGGATTCCGAGAATCCTACTTGTGGCTATCTACTACTACTACTACCACTACGGCAGATCGATTGATCATCCGACGAACTTGCAGCGCGAGCGTTAGCGAACTGCTGTATGTATACTTTTATATGTATATATAGCTTTTGCTTTGCAACCGTTACATTCATCGTCTGTGAGGCGCTTTGATCAACCGAGAGGAAATACTTTGAGCGCGAGAGCTTTTCATTTTTATTGCGACGTTGAAGACTCGTAATTGCCAATTTAACTCGTCTCTGACTTCTAAAAAGCTTTCCTCTTTGAGAGAGCGAGACTTGAGACAAGATAAATGAAGCGATATTGCTGTATAATCCTACTAATGATTGCGATACGGTCGAGGCCAATTAATTGAATTTTATGATATTCATAAGGTAGAATAAAAAAAAAAAATTTTTTTCTCTTCAGTTTTTTTTTAAAGCGCAGGTAGCAGAGTGCTTTTAGTCTTAAGCAGTCGAGTAAACTTTGGAAAATGAGATTTTTGATACCTTTTTAAATTTGATGAGTTTGCAAGGGGATTTTATAAGGTTTTTTCTACTTTTTGAAATTAATTTGAAAATGCATTTTTTTAATCAACTGACATTTTCATTTTTATCGAATTTTTTTATTTTACTCGCTGGTATATTTTAGTTTCAATTACGTTTCAATAAAGATCTGGACAGAAAGTTGATATTATAAGACATCCATGTTCTCTAAAATGTAGGTTGAAAACTGTGTCGCTGCCGACGTAAAAAAGAGGAAATCCAAAGTTTTTATTCCAAGTTTCTTTCATTAGTTTTTATGTCAAGTTTTCAGAAAAAGCTCAAAAAGTAGAGTGCCTATTCAGAATATCTTACGCGGCCTAAATACACATGAGCTCGGAATTACAGGGCTGTGGGCGTAGGTTTACAAACAGCTCCAAAGATGCGCAATTCTAGAACTGAGTAGTTCGTGCTGCGGAATTCTAACGCGTTCATAATATAATATTAATGCACCTTTTGGTAAATTTTATAAATGTCAGTATTGGCTTTCTGCGAGTTGTGAGAAAAATCTTTGAATATGATTCTACTGAGATGCGCAGAATCACGTTAAATTCTTTTAATTTTTTACAATTATTGTAACAAATGTTAAAAACTCTCTGATTTTCAATATCATGATATAGAGTGGTATATTTTCATCTTAACTGTATAAAATTTAATAGATTTTTCGCAGTAGCAGAGTCTGTTATAGACGCATACACAAGCAGTCATATATTATATGTTATCAGCCTTTTAATTAAAAATGAATTCCATTGGGAAAAGAATAATTTCATGAATATAAATTTTAACAATCTTCAAAGTTCATTTTAGGCAGGCTTTGATATTTAAATTCTCTGCAATTCATAAAGGACAAAAGACTTTTAATTAAAACGTAGCCTTACAATTTAATTTAAAACTCTTTTGTTTTTCAAATTTTAAAATAAATGTGTCATAAAAGTTTTCATGCGTACACAATAGAGTGAGGACGACAAAAATAAAAGCTCGCTTAACTATTTTTATACGAGACGATGAGAGTGATTGTGCAGAAATAGCGTATTTTCATATGACTTTATCAATATTAGTTTATCAGTGTGTACTGATATCGTTGACTAACGTGCAATAATAAACATAGGAATTTATCAAAAATTTACCTTTCACGTCGTATTTTATCTGAAAAATAAAATAAAATGAAACATCGCGAAAAAATTCCCATTAAAAATCAATAAAATTCCTGCGATAATAACAAAACTCAATCGCGAAATCAATATTGCGCACGTCGTGCTTAGAATACATCGAATTCTCTCTGCCAGGCGAGGCAGAACAAATCTCATTCGCAGCTGGATATTTTTATTAAATTAACGCGATTTTGCAAAAAAATTCGAATTTCAATTTCGTATTTCAATCGAGAAAAAAATTTCAATTCAAAAGTTCTATTCTTTTTCGAAGTGGAATCAATTCAAAAATGTAATCAAAGTTTTGCTCAAACAATCTTTCTCGATACATTGGGCAATCTATCACCCAACGTGAACGCAATCACGTCTCTTCGTTAATTGGCTAAATTATAAAAAATAGAAGCCGCTTAAATGACAATATCACGGTAATCTATATATAGATATATACAACATCGTCGCCGATAAACGTTCTCGCAAGACAAGCTCTCTCTCTCTCTCTCTCTCTCTCTCTCTCTCTCTCTCTCTCTCTCTCTCTCTCTCTTTCTATCTCCGTCGATCGCTTATAAATATGCATCACCGGAACGGTGACACGTCGAGGAACGGATTAATCCGTTGAAGCATCCTAAACGAATGAAAAATCAATCGGTCTTTGGTGAACCTATCGCCATATATATACGTATACAGCGAGATCGATACCGCTATTTCCAAAACTTTTTAATCTTGATATATTGTGAATGATATATATATTTTTTTTCGTTTGTTTTGTTTTTTTTTTTGGTCGGTTGCAGGTGACACAACGTGACGCCGTGGAAGAGGCTGGACGACGAAAAGCGCGCGCCCGCATAGCACGGAACAATGCCAGTCGGCGGTCGCGTCGCCGGCAAAGGGGGTGGCGTTTACAGCTCCTCGCACAATGGTATTGAAAATATTCACTGTATACCTTTTTTTCTCTTTCTCTCCCTCTCTCTCTCTCTCTCTCTCTCTCCCATTCTACCATCTGTGTCCTACATTTATATCCCATACCTTTCGCGTTTTAGATGTTCTCTATCTCTTTCTCTCTGCATATTCGTGTACATGTGTGTTCGTGTATGTGTGTGTGTGTGTGTGTGTGTGTGTTTGTGTGTGTGTCTGTACATATGTATGTATTATTTTTTGTCAAACCTTTGGTGTCATGTGCGCACGGCAGTTTGAACACGTATCGCGCCCGAGCGAGCGCCAGCTTGCGATCTGTTTCGACGGCTATGAGCTTTTGAAGGCCCGGCAAAAGCCATCTTGTCACGCGCCAGCACAGACAAAAAAAAAGTTTTTATCCGATTTCGTTTTTTTTTTTTTTACAACGCGATAGCTTGTCGCCCTCGGAATTCGTTTTCTCTCTCTCTCTCTCTCTCTCTCTCTCTCTCTCGCATATGATACTGAATCGAATTTCTCGGGGAGCTTTGAAATCCTCTTTCAATGAACGAATGTAAATGAAAACTGTTTTACGCTCCGCGGTTCATTTTGATATTTCAATCAGGTATCCCCCCGGCCGCGTGCGTTTTCCAATTTGCATTCTAAAATTTATCGTGTTTCTCGAATTGTTTCAAAGCAACTGAAAAAATTAATTCGGAGTTTTATGACGATTCAACGCGACGTTTATCGCAGCTATAACGAAATATGTAGATGCAAATGGTGTAATCCGGGAGTTTGTCAATTTTAAATCTACCGGGCGTACAGCTAATAAAATTGCTCGTAATGTATAGTAAATACTTTGGTGTGATAGTCAATGTTATAAAATTGAAATCGATTATTGCCATTCACATTTCGACATAATAATTCTCGTCGAACGCGAGTGTGTGTGTGAATACGTCGAATGTTACAAATGATTCGGGTCCAACCGGAACGAATGCCGCAGCGAGTAATTCGAGGTGGAAACAGATGAGCCGAAATAGTTCAGTTTGAATGCAGTTAATCAACAAGAAGCGTTCTCCGAAATCAAATGCTCGTTTCTTTTTTTTTCGTTTCGATTCGTTTACGTGCCGAACTACGCGTAGAATGCAGCTCATTCGAACGAACCGTTTGATATACATTTACTTGTGTGAAAGCATTCCATCAGAAAAAGCTTTGTAACAATATCCTTTCATAATAAGCTCAATTTATTTTCATTTTACGCGTTGTTCGCGCGCATACACACGACGACCTACCCCGACGCGCGAGAGTACACTCAATTAAAATTAAAATGGATTAACGCGAGAATATAAAGCGCTTCCTCCGTGTACGTAGCCATACGCGTGTACAAGGGAGAGAGAGAGAGAGAGAGAATAGTCCACCTCGGTGGCGAGATAACACACTTGCACATAAATATTGTCATTTAAATTCTGCTTTCATTTAAATTCTACGATAATTCTCGATGACAATGCGGCCGCGCGTAAGACAAATTACGCGCGTTTGTTTGGCACTCGAATTCGTACCTGTTAATTAATTATGATTCGTATTTTATTCGGATTTACATTTAACGAGGAGAGATACGAATGTTATTTATATGCAATTTATTATTGTTTGCTGCTCGATGGCCATTTGAAATGATTGCGAAGGATTTTAAATTGAATTGGCAGTTTATTGGAAACGATGTTGAGTACTTCAAAATTGATTTTTTTTATTCATTTTATTTTATTTTATTTTATTTTATAAAAAAAATTACGGGAGTGACCCCATGATACAATTTCGAGAGCCAAAAGGCCTCTTAACAACCCGGTTGAAAAAGAACACGTGTTTTTTTGGAAAACGGGACACATGCCCATTTGTGTCAAAAAAAGCATGTGT
>JAWWMK010005843.1:0-29253 GCA_035047105.1 Galeopsomyia nigrocyanea
TTAGGTACACTCACTTTTTTACGCCAAAAATAAGTTGTTCGCTTCAAAGTGTTATAACTCTGGTTAAACTTAACCAAGTTAATCGTGCGAGACATAATTTCAAAGGGTGAACGGGCAGCTTTCAAACGAGGCCACATACGTTGAAAAATTCGCTTGGCGTAAAAAGTTATAGCGATTTGAAAACTTAGTGGCGGTATTAGGTTCTCGTACCTTATGTGTGTTCTTAGAGAGATATGTCGAGTTATTGAATTCATCTTTCATTTGCCGTGAATTACAATATGTTTATGCGGAAAGACCAAGTATTATTTGCATATATTTTTATTGAGATTAATTACAAGGCCATCGAGAAACAATATACAATCAGGTGAGGTAAAGATTCACGATTTCAAATATATTCAAGCTCTTCTTTCTAAAATAAATAATCTTTGAATAATGTTAACAAGGAAACAATGGCCTTATGTAATTAATAAGATAGTTTTGATAGTTTTATTTGTGAGCGCTATTATTATCTTCAGTGTGAATGTATGCACAAAGGTTGATTTTTAACATAACGCTGATTGTATTTGTTCAGGTGGTCGAATCCACACTTGGAGAATCGATCGAAAATTGACTTGAAAAAATTTCCAACATAAGAATTTCGGTAACACATCATCCAACGTGCTAAAGCTTTATCTAAAAAAATTCGAAAGAAATACAAACAAAAAACTTAACTATTCACGCAACTATAAAAAAAAATCTAATACAAGTTAGAGAATCCATCTGAAATTTTTATCGGCTTTCAACACAATAAAATATTTCAAATTGCGACGTGTTCTACTCGCAGTAACTCTGGCGGAAAGAAATATATAACCCGAGAAAAAAAAATTATCGAAAGAGCGGCGCTCACAGCTAGAAGCATATAAGATTACCGTGGATAATCAGTTTTTTTTTTCAGAAATTTGCGTCGCTTATAAATACTCGGCCGATTCCGTACGTTATCGCAGTTTTGTTCCCCGACTGTTCGTCGCAACGCCGCCAAGCTGTGGCGACGAGTGTGCGTGCCGAGCACTTGGCCAACTCTGGATGGAGTCTCAACGTCCGTAGCTAACACAGACACGAGTAAACCAACGTCGAACATGGTTCACAAAATTGGTTTTGCCATGTTTTTACTTTTCGTCGCTGTCCTCAGTGTCGTTTACGGACGTGCGTAACATTGATTTCCGTTTTTTTTTAAATTGTTTCTGAAAATAAAGTTTTAACGTGTATTTTTCAAAATAATTGTAGAATACAGCTCGTGTACTACACCGGACAGCAGACAAGGTGACTGTCGTAATCTGAAGCAATGTCAAGAATTGGTAACACGTCTGTCAGCTGATGATCGCAGCCAAGCGGATATCGACTTCATAAGAGAGAGTCAATGTGGTTTCCAAGGCAGTGATCCATTGGTTTGCTGTCCGTCGTCCGGTGGTTCTCCTCCTCAACGACCCAATACCAACAGACCACCGACGAACCCTGGTAGCAACAATGGTGGCAACAATCAACAAACTAACAATCAACTTTTACCCGGCGACTGCGGTAAACAAGAGGGAGACCGAATTTTCGGTGGAAACCGAACTGATTTGCACGAGTATCCCTGGATGGCTCTTCTCGAATTCGACACTCGTAAGTCAGATTTTGAAGACAAAAAAAAATTCGTGGAAAAATTATCAGATATCTTGTTTGTTTTTTTTACTTTTCGCGCGCAAGTTGTTCAAATTACGACGTACAAAAGTGTGTAAATACAGAGAGAGAGAGAGAGAGAGAGAGAATCGCTAATACATAACAGCTGCTGATTTTGATACCCGTTATCGATGCTCAAAACGTCAAAGGTTAATAGCATGTCCCATCATTCCACGCTATTCTTCGTACGTCCGCGACAGATAGGCGTAATAATATTACGAATGAACGCGTTTAGATATCGAAAAAAAAAAGAAACTATACAAATGTTTCCAAATTCGCGTCTACGAATCGTACGAGTCACGTGGAAAATTTTACGTAACCGATATATCATCGTGAAAGACGCTTGTTTCGAACAACTCATCGTCGCGAGATAATTATTAGCGAAAGTAAATTGATTGAAAAAGAAAAATTTTATTTTCCCCAGCTAACGGCAAAAGATTGGCATGCGGTGGAGCTTTGATCAACAGCCGCTACGTAATGACCGCGGCACACTGTCTGAAAGGTCGCACTTTGCCCGAGACATGGAGATTGAACAGAGTGCGTCTGGGCGAGTACAACATCAAGACCGAGCGCGACTGTATTCCCGACGGCGATACCGGTAATATTTGCGCCGATCCGCCAATCG
The DNA here is from genome assembly GCA_035047105.1 of Galeopsomyia nigrocyanea. Lineage (NCBI taxonomy): Eukaryota > Metazoa > Arthropoda > Insecta > Hymenoptera > Eulophidae > Galeopsomyia > Galeopsomyia nigrocyanea. Next base: position 2,324 of record JAWWMK010005843.1, read on the forward strand.
TCGTCAACGTCGAGGAGCGAATCGCCCACGAAGACTACGATCCGCAAAACGGCGATCAACGCTACGACATTGCCTTGTTGCGTCTGTCTCAAGATGTGTCATTCACCTCGTTCATCAGACCGATCTGCCTGCCGAGATCCTCGAGTTTGGAGCCGAAATTCCGAGTCGTAGGTTGGGGTAGAACCGAAGTTCGCGGTCAGTCCGACGTGAAACTTCAGGTCATTGTACCTCTGGTCGACAAACGTCAGTGTATTCAATCTTATCAGTCTTTGGGTATTTTCCTTGGAGATGGTCAGATATGCGCTGGTGGCGAGGAAGGTAAGGACTCGTGTACCGGTGATTCTGGTGGTCCATTGATGCAGCAAGAGAGATATCCCGACGGTGATGTTCGCTGGAACGCCGTTGGTGTTGTGTCTTTTGGTCCGAGAAATTGTGGTACTTACGGCATGCCTGGTGTTTACACTAAAGTTTATGACTTTATGCCTTGGATCAGCGGCAAACTCAGGCGGTGATTTGACTTACTTGTTTCTTGATTATTTCACGCGACTATCGAAAGAATATTTCGTCAAATACACGTTTATGTACTTATTTGTGTCAATCGTTGACTACTTCAATGATAACGGTCGGATAAAAGATCTATGAAATTGAAAAAAGAATAAAGTTCTACCTGTCAATGTGTAAAAACAAATGTCTGTAAAGTTGAGTTCATAAGTATAATGTATAAACATGAGAGTCGTTTCTATTTCAAGTCTTTCTAGTCGGTTCATTATTAAATTATCCCTTAATTTCCCGTCTTGGATGTCTAATTCCAATAAGTTAGAATTAGTAAGGAATGTGAAAATTAGGATTTATTTGCAATATCAACGCTCAAAACACATCTGAAACTGATTTAACTACTACATTTTGACTTACGGAATATTTGATTTATTTATTTTATCAATCATTTTTTTATGTTGCAACTCATGTTAAACATAGGATAAATACACAAATTAATGTCATTGATAAAAAAACTTTCAGAAAAAATGATGTAAAATTTACGCGTATATGACGAAATCCAGAAAACAATACCTATTTTCTGAGGACCAGGATTGAAAAAATTTTTTTCGCCGCTAGGGCTTCCGCGGACCTACTTCCTCTTCTTATTTATGGTATATAGTGACAGAAAATGCTCGTGAACATTAGCAAAGTCTGCGGGAATTACTTTTTCGGCATTTTCCCATTATAATAAAATGGACTTTTCTCACTGAAAATAGGCGAAAACCGGCATTTCTAATTCAAATACTGATTTCTTGGCTTCTAAGACCGCTAGAAACATTGTTGACCACTCAAAATGATAGCAAAAAAGAAGACCTTTACGTAGAAAAAAGTTTCATTCAAAAATAATTATCCAGTGACAAGTTATCAAAAAAATTGCAAAATAATTACATTTTTAGTTTGTTATTAATATCGAAAAAAATGCTGAAAAAAGTAGTTCCTGTGGACTTTTCTAATGTTCACGAGTATTTTCTGTCACTATATATGTACCTTAAATAAGAAGAGAAAACAGATCTGGAAGCCCTAGCGGCGAAAAAAAATTTTTCAATTCTGGTCCTCAGAAAATAGGTATTGTTTTCTGGATTTCGTCATATGTACGCGTATATTCATGACTTTGTTTGATCAAATTAGCATTTTTGTTCAGCTGTTCAACCACAAACTCATTACTAGTGAAATCATTTCAAGTCAACTATACTCTGTGATTCACTTTTAAAAGCGTACATTTCAATTTACAAAAGTAAAGTGTCAATACAATTTTGTTCTGTTCATGAAAAAAAAACTGATAAATCAGGTGTTATTTTACTATGACAGTTAAGGCCCCCCGGGACATGTATATAGATATACAAACATTATTAAGAAAAGGAGGCCTTTTGCTCCATGATTATTCTTTCATGAAACCAAATTGGGATTCGACAGATTTATGACAAATACCTTTTTGTATGCAGTTTGCGCTAAAGCAATTCCGGATAATTCTGTGCAGCCATTTAATCAGAAAAAAAAATTAGAAATTGAATAAGAAATCCAGCTGTCATCGATGTAAACAAAACAAATGTGAGCGCGCTCTTTGTTTATTATTGATTTTATAACCTGAATTTTGATCGTGACTTTTTGGATGTTTTTCTGATAAAACGGCTGCACAAAATCATTCAGAACTGCTTTGGCGCAAACTACATAGCAAAAGGTATTTGTCATAAATCTGTCGAATCCCAATTTTATTGCATCAAAAAATAATCATGGAGCAAAAGGTCGCATGTTTTCACACATATTTGTATATTTATATACATGTCCGGGGGGGCCTTAACGAGGAGTACAAAAATCCATTGTATCTACATCTTCAGTTTAATTATTGTTATAAAATGTCTTTTCAACCTCATCCGTTGACAAAACTTACAATTTCATTGAAGCAGAAGAAACAATAAACCGTAGGACCGCGCAAAACCAGCTTTCGCGGATTAAAAATTTGTTTTGATGCGACGAGACGTGCAACGAACGACTAGATGCTGTACACGAGGCGGGAAAATTCCCAATGTTTAAATTATCGTAGCGTGGCTCTGGAGAAACTTACGCTCGGAAAAATCCATTATATTTCTCTGTCCATGAACAAAGGGTAAGATTGCGTATGTTTTTGCGGGGACGAGTAAGGGAGTTAATAATTATAAGAAGAAATGGGATAAAGACTTGTGGTTTTACTGTTATTTAGAGTGGAAATAATTTAAGTCGTATAATAAGAATATCTATTTTCGTTTTAAATTTTGAATAAGTTCGTTTTAAACTTCAACAAAATATGCTAAAAAAGGTTTGAAAGTTTGATGAAAATGAATAGGGAATGCAACCGAAGTTTATAGCCACTTAGCTTCATCATTCGATTTTTCCATTGTTTTGTCATGCTCTCATATACTTTACTACACAAACCAACCTTCGTAATGAAATTTTTACGCATAACAGAAAAAAATCACAAAGTAATATCAACAGAATAATATTTTAAAAACACCGCAGAAAATGCAAGTACATATAGCGAGAAAAAAAAAGAAAACAAAAATCCAGTAGTGCAAAGTTCGCTATCCCAAAGAAAACGCATCAATATCCACTAGAATTTGACGGTAAGTGCATCATCGCGAGTAGGCCTCTCGCGAGAGCTTGCGTCGCCGACACAGTATATAGCCACGTGTGCGCACATATATTGGAGACAGTGCGCGCGTATAGACGGGGCGTCGCGACGTCGTCGTCGTCGTCGTCGTCGCGACGACCTTGAACCTCCTCTAATGCTGAGCGAGCGAGCGAGGCGATTTTTTCTCGCGCGAACGAACTATATAGGAAGGCTACGGTCAAGCAAATAATCGATTGACGGCTCGCCCGGCGACACTCACTTCCGCCAGTCATGGGCTTTAATGTATACGTTATTAGCTTGCTGCTAGTTATCTGCTGCTGTTTGCCTATTCCGACCAGGCATTGTTTCATCGTTCTTTTCTTTTCTTTTCTTTTTTCTTTGTCCTATGGATTTGAGAGCTGACAGCTGTGATTGGATCGACACTTAATCGAGTTTCAGATTGATTGCGAAAAGTTGAATTGATTAAATAGATTTTGTTACGAGTACTTTCAAAAATTAATTTATAAAATGATACATTATTTGACATTACTTTGGGACACGGAAAGAATATTTCACTCGCTTGTATTTCCTCGATTTCAAAGTTAACGAATCGCAAAAAAGATATTTACAGGTATACCCTTGTAGAAAAAAAAAACCTTCACAGAATGTGAATGTCAATAGCTGATAATACGTTGTTTGATGCCAGCGTATATAGAAAAGATAAAGCAGCAATAAAAAAAAAGTCACTTCCAATACAATCAATTATTCCAATCAAGTGTTCTTTGTGCGCTATTTTAATACTACATGTCTGTCCCGAGCGAGCACTTCCCTTTCCGAGAAAAAAAAGAAAAAAAAAAGAAGAAGAAGAATATTGAATTGACAAAGCACAAAGCTATGGAAGATCGTAAAGCATATACCTTAAAGCGCAACGGAGTTACATATAACATTTGCATATCTCAAGCATGTATTCTCAAAGCGGCGCTCCGCTACACACGGAAAATAATAAGATAGTACAGCGAGAGAGAAGCAGAGATTGGATACGATTCAGCTAGCGTGGAGTATACTACACGCTCCGAGATTGTCTCTTTCTTTTGCGATCGATAAGCGGAAAAGGGAAATACACACGCAGAAGTGAACTCGAAAAAAAAAGACTATCTTGGAGTGAGTGAGGTAAGAAAAGAAAAAGGTGAGAAGTCATGGAGAGAGAAAGAGAAAGAAAGGTTGAATTGATATTCTACCGTTGAACTTTTTTTTTCGTCTTATTTAAGCGACTATATCTTTTGGCTCGCTGCCTTCGCGTGATTTTTGTTCGGAAGATTCTTTTATTCTACTTTCGACGATGTTGTACACCTGACTCTTTATTTTTCGTGTGTGTGTTCTCAATCCTATTTCCGTTTTGCTTTCGATCGAATATAGAAACTCTGCAGTAGATTTCTTTTCTCTTCGTTCTCGCGTCATCGAGTGAATAAGTAATTTTCGAGAGCAAATTGGCCGAGTTATTTCAGGATGATGTCTCGGAGTTCAATCTACAGGAAATACCTGCGAATGTAGTATACAGTTCTTTTTTTAGCACGCTAATAGTATCTTATCGAATGTAATATTTCTCACTCTTCCTCATTTCGACGTTGTCGGTGAAGAAAAAAAAAGACCCCTCGCCGAAATGATATGCAATTTATTCACCGTGTTTCCTTGCGTATTTCATCTTTTTTTCATGGAAAACTGTTACCATACTTATGTATCATATGTCAATCTAATTACACCTTGAGAGTGGATATATTTCTCCTAATTCATAGCTTTCACGGTGAAGGTAAAATAAACAATTTGAAAAAAAAATGTCACTTGCAGTCGAGCACGGAACTCAAGAAACGTCAGACCTTGCGGAAATAATACTTTGGGAATACAATCCTTGAGTCGCTCTATTTGCATGTCTTACTAAGCGTTTCCAGCGAAGTTGCGCTACATGCGATTGGACTTCTTCTTTTTTTTTTTTTGCAAAATATTAAACAAATATACGAGTGAAATTCGTTACTCAACTGTAAATAAAATATAAATATTTGAGTTAAATAGATTTTTAAAAAGGCAACAAAAATCTTAGTATATGTTTCTTGAAAAACTTTCCTGAAAGTTAATTAAAGTCGTTTAACGGTACGACTAGTTGCGCTACCTCTTTTACGGGAATACGCTAGTATAATTAATGTTACTCACTTAATTAAATCGAACAATTAATTAATTTCCGTACTATTATTCAAATCCTGACACTCGGACAGGTCCAATTAGTTTCAATCAAATGTCATGCTACATTGAAACAATCAATTTTAATGTGTAACCGTCCACGAAGTTGGCAATAAATTATCTTCAATAATTGCAAAGATAATTACCAATAAAAAAGCGAGCACCACGAACGTCAGAAGAAAAAGAAAAAAAAAACTAGTATATAAATAAAACTATATAGTCGAGTGACGCGAAGCCAGTTACAGTCGCGTCTATGAGGGGGTATGTGTGTGTGGAAAAAGGAAATTGGGTGGGTGCTCCTCGCATACGTGCAAATAGTTGGCAAGCTGCCCGTCGCATTGACCTTGCACTTGCCACGTAAAGAGCCGGCGCCCCTGCTACTATCGCTGCACTCTCTAGCGATGTGAGAGCGAGAGGGTCATGGTCAATATAACTTTTCTCCCTTGCGGGTTAGTGCGCTATCTCTGGCGCTCGTCCATGCGTAATGTCTGCGTGATCCTCGAAGCTTATAACGTCCAACACACTTCGTTACTTAACGTATGCACGTCGTTGTTGTGTTCGTGTATGTGTCGTAAATCACTATAACTATTATATCCATTTGAAAATTCAGAAACCTTATTTTTCTTCCATTCGCGTATCGGACTTTTTTGTGCGTGATATTGATGGCGTGGATTTGCCGAGTTGTGTGAGTTATTGTGATGCAAAGATTTTTCAAAGTTTTCAAATCTCTTTGGTTATAACAGGAAAACTAATTTTTTCTTTCGATCAGTCTTTCAAATTACTTTTTGATAGATTTTTTTTTTGTATTAACTGTCTCGAAAGGAAACAATCATTTTTTTATTCTTAAAAATTATTATTGACTTATAATATTTCTTTATCTAGTTAAATCAAGTGCGACTATACTGTTTTTATATTTAACGAGGCAATTTCTTTTGTAATAACGACAACTAGTTCGTAAGTGCAAAGCTGTGATTAAGTATTCAAAGCAATGAACATCGGGGGTTTGTTTATGTTTGAATAATTATAGCAGCAATTTAAAAAAATGAAGAATAATTTCCATAATATTTTTTCTCTAAAACTCGCGGAAACCGCGCAGTATTCTGTTTGCTTTCAAATATTACTAGTCTTATCACTCTCAGCATGAAACTCCGAGTTATCATTATTTTTTTATTATTCAAAAATGTAAATTCTATAAAAAGTAATGAATTGTTTGTCCCGGAAAATAAAGTAGACGTTCTAAGTTGCTTTAAATCTGCTATTATTAATCTCACATATACTCATACTAACGTGAAGGTTTTAGTTATTGATAATAACTTCGTAGTTGCTGATATTTTCCAATCCATATACCCTATCCGGACGATCAATATAATATCAGCGGATGATTTGTATCGAGATGCTAGAACTCATTACTACGTTTTTGGAAGTAACTTGCAAAAACTAAAAGAGATTTTCAGTAAAACATCCAACAACAGCTATGCAAGGTATGTCATCACCACAAGTATGGATGAAGAAGATTTTCATGATTTGAGTCAGCATTTATTAAAGCACAAGTACATGTACATAGTATATATTGTTAAAAGTTCTGATAGAGCAACAATCAGGCAATACCAATACAATAAAAAGAAAAAACGTCCTTATTTGAAAATAATTTCGGAAAGTTATTCCAATTCGACAACAACAGCTGTATCCAAACTGGTTTACTTTCAAAATATTACGTGTCCATTTGATGGTTGCGGAATAAATGAAATTCGGGTTACTGATCGGATAGATTTACCTAGTTATATTTATAACGAGTCTTATTATTCATCTGGAAGTAAAATTGTTGATATATTTTCTAAAAAATTTAATATTCCAATTAAATCGTCACAATTCATTACAAATTATACGTGGAGTGATGCAATAAATTTGTTAAATGAGGATAAAGCTGATGTTGCTCATGGTTCTTATGCACCGGATTCATACGACCTGCTAGAAAACATTGATTACACATCTGTATATAGGTAAAGTTATACATATGTACAGGAACTTTATTTATATTTAACTGCTTTTCAGCTAAATTGTATTTTACAGATACGAATCACATTTTTTTGTGGCCACTACGGCACTGTTGAAGAAGATTATTTCTGAAAGCCTGTTCAGTATCATTTCATGGAAAATTTGGCTTACGGTATTATTATCCGCAATATCTTTCTATTTATTGATAAGGCTGATACAGACGCTGAACCATGAAAATCGCATTGAAGAGAAAATAAATCTCTTTGACATTTTTGCTATTTTGCTTCAACGTGGCATCCCAGAAAATCCCAAGAACGTCGGACTGAGATTGATTTTGAGCATGTGTTTCCTATACAGCATTGTCATTAATATTATTTATTCAAGTTGTTTTGAAAGCAATACTCTACAAAGAAGTTCAGATAAGGTAACTACATTGGAAAAGTTGAGTGAAGATTACTCGACCGACTTAGGTGGTTTAAAAGTACACCGAAAATTTTTTGACAATAAAAACAATTCGGCTATGATAAAAATTCATCAGAGGTAAAGAGAAACGGGAAGGCAATAATCATATAAATCAATCTCTTTTTGTCACACTTTAACAAAACTTATTTTTCAGATACAGGGAGTTAGAACCATCAGAAGTTTTTGATGCAATGGTCAATAAAAACATGTTTATTGTTACATCCGATTTCATCTATAATACTATATATGAAAACACAGCTCTCAATGATAGCTTTAATCAAATTTTCAAGTTGAACGAGAAAATCAATAATTTTTATATTCAGCTGTATTTGAAGAAAGGACATCCTTATCTAAGAAATTTGAAAGCTTTGGTTCTTCAAATACAACAATATGGCCTCACACGATTGGAAACTGTAATGAAAGTATCGATAAAGGATAATATCTATGACAACGAATTTATAACATTACCACACTTATTGCTAACTCTACAAACATTAAGCATTGGAATAGTGGTTGCTATTGTATGTTTCATAATAGAATTGTCATGCAAATAAATTTTAATTTCAGATTTTCACTAGTAGCATTGTCTGCGTTGCATATTAGAAGCGTGACGTGTTAAGATCTTTTAATGGTTTTAAAATTTATATACAAGCAACAACAGGTCAAACCCTACTAGCTGCAATATCATAGACATACATGACATTTCTATTCAAATCAAACTCAACTATGAGAAAATGTAGCAATTTGAAGTGACTACCAGCATTTCCGGGAACAGCATATTTTGTTCAACAATATTTTTTATCTAGTTAAATCACGGGAATGTATACAATGCGGATGTTACTTTGAAAAAAATGACGACTGGATGGTAAATGCAAAGCTGCAATTATAAATACATTGTCAGACACGTGCGTCAATATTGATGTTCGGTCAATTGTAGCAGCAATTAAAAATACACACAGCTGTTTCCACAATTTCCTTTGTCAAAGCTCGTGAAAACCGCTCAGTATTCTCTTTGCTTTTAAACATTCCAAGCAAGTCTCGTCACTCTCAGCATGAAATTTCAAGTTATAATGACAATTTTTTTAATACCAAAAAATGTAAATTCTACAGAAAGTCATGAATTGTTTGTGCCAGATAGTAAAGCAGACGTTTAAATTTGCTTTAAATCAGCTATTGTTGATCTCACAAACAATTATATAAAAGTGAAGGTTTTAATCATTGATAATAACTTGGTAGTTGCTGATATTTTCCAATCCATATACCCTATCCGGACCATCAATATAATATCAGCGGATGATTTGTATCGAGATGCTAGAACTCATTACTACGTTTTTGGAAGTAACTTAATAGTAAAAGTAAAAGAGATTTTCAGTAAAACATCCAACAACAGCTATGCAAGGTATGTTATCACTACGAATATGGATGATCAAGCTTTTCCTGATTTGAATCAGCATTTGTTAAAGCACAAATACATGTATAAAGTGTATATTGTTAAGAATTCCAATAAAACAACAATCAGAAAATACCCATACAATAAAAAGAAAAAACGTCCTTATTTGAAAATAATTTCGGAATTTTATTCCAATTTGACAACAACAGCTGTATCCAAACTGGTTTACTTTCAAAATATTACGTGTCCATTCGATGGTTGCGAAGTTAATTATTTAACACTTATTGATAAGATAGATTTACCTATGTATATTTACGGTGAATCCTATGATACGGATGGACGAAAAATTATCAAAATATTCTCGAAAAAATAAACCAACAAAATGTACCAATTAAAACTGAAAAACAAAGTACAAGTATTACATGGAGTGATGCAATAAATTTATTAAATGAGAACCAAGTGGACATTGCTTATGGCACTTACGAGCCAGATTCACCTGAAATTTTTGAAAACATTGATCAGACACCTCCTTATAAGTAACTTCTTTTATTTTTTTTACGTTTGCTGTATTGAAGCACTAAAATTTTAGCAAATGTTTAAAATTCACTTTTTATTTTTGCAGGTGTGAATATCACTTCTTTATTGCCACTGCAACACAATTGAATAAGATTACATCTAATAGTATGTTCAGCATCATTTCATGGGAAATTTGGTTTATGGTATTGTTGTCAACAGTTTTTTGCTATTTGTTGATCAATACAAAAGCTGAACCATGAAAAGCATTCAGAAGAGAAAATAAATTTATTTGAATTTTTTGCAATTTGGCTTCAACGCGGCACCCCAAAAAGATCTAAGAATATAGGATTGAAATTGATTTTTAGTAAATGTTTCCTGTATACTATCGTCATTAACTGTATTTATTCAAGTTGTATATTCCAAGTGATATTCTTCAAAGAAATTCAGATAAAGTAACTACACTGACTGAGCTAAGTGAAGATTTTTCTGTAGATTTGGGCGATTTAAAAGGCTTACACAGTTTGTTGAATGACAAGAAAAACTCAGTTATGATGAAAATTCATTTAAGGTATAGATGAATACAAATATATCTTTTATAAACTGTTTAATGTAATTGTCTGATATATTTTTCAGATACAAAGTTTTAGAAGCATCAGAGGCTTCTGACGCGATTATCAACAAAGACATGTTCATCGCAGCATCCGATACGGTCTACGAAACTATATATAAAAATACGGCTTATAATGCGAGTTTTAATCATATTTTCAAAATGAAGGAAAAAGTTAATAGTATTTATGTTTCGCTTTATCTAAGAAAGGGCATCCCTTTAAAACCAAATTGAAAGATTTAGTTCTTTATGTCCTACAATCTGGCATTTTGAAAATGAAAGCGGTACTTGAAATATCACCTGAACATATAACACAGATGATGAATTCATCAAATTTTCGCATTTGGTCCCGACTTTGCAAGTTACACCAATCGGAATAATGGATGCTATTGTTTGTTTTATAATACAGCTATTAATCAAAACCACGACGATCTTTAAAATTTTCAAAAAATCTGGAAATTTTTGGTATATTGATAAAATATTCTGCAATATTGATTGTTTCAGTATATTATGATTAATAGTAGCTAGTTATAGCTATAGCAGCATGGAATTTCTTTGCATATTTGAAATTCTTATTTTTCAAACAGACGCTAATAAGATTAATTTAGTTCAAATTGTTATGTTTATTTAAAAAAAAAACTTCGTGAAAATATATGTTTCATCCATTTTCCGCATGCATATGTAAAGTAATGCGAAATGCCATTTAGATGTTATCTTTGCACTAACCGTTAATTCTACGCGCTCGTCCAAAACATTAGTTTACGGGAATGTTATCTTGATACAACATAGTTTAGTCGTAGATCCTGCGTATTGTAACTTTGAGCGTAAATGAAGCGTCTCGTAAACTCGTACATCTAAATTTACATCAACGGCCGCTTACACGCGCACCATTGCTTTCGAAAAAAGGCACTGCGTTAACGATGGCAATTTGGTATTCAGTTCAAGGTGTTTTTTTTTTCATGGTCATGTATGCGCTACTACATAGATGATACAATAGATAATACACTTGATATGAAAAAACGTACCGATGAACGTTGAATCATTTTTGCCGTGAATATCAAATCTATAGTATAGTTGCACATTTGTTTGAGATATTCAACGTAGAATTAGTTTTGCAGTAATAAACAAACGTATTGGATTTCGCTATTGAATTTTGACGCTATAAAAAAATAAAAAGCAATAAATGAAAAATGATTAAAATAGTTAAAAAAATAGTAATGAAGAAATTTTATTTGAGTGTTGATAATATAGATCTAATGTGAATTTACCACACAATGTAGCAATTTATTAACTTACAAAGAATGAATAGAAAAAGAAAAAAAAAAAAAAAGAAGATTTTAATCAAGAGTTTTGAAATGGGTATTCACAATAGTTACATAATGAAAAATCATCACAGAATGCAATAACTTATAGTCACAAAATACAAAATTCACAAAAAAGGGGGAAAAAAATAAGAATTAAGAATTTCGTGTTTGTAATATTTACCAAATGTAACAGTACCGCACAATGTGTCATAAGTTATCAACGCAATAAAATATATTACCCCAAAAAAACACACAAAATATTATTCCCAACGTCTAGCCCGGCCCGTCGCGTCTCCTCATTCGTCATGCCAACGTTCGTCTCTCAGTGCGACACACCCAGCTGTGGCATTACAAGTCGCGTCGTCGTCCACGTTGGTCTGCGCGTGTATATCGCGATACCTGCGAAATTGGCCCACCGGGCGCGAGTAGACACCACCCTGTCGGATCCTCTCGGGACCAGCAGCAGAGCACACGAGAAATGTATATATACACGACGGAATTGCCTACATCAATTTTAATGCCAAGGCGAGCTGTATATATAAATATACGCAGAACTGAGCGAAATTCATCGCTATCCTCCACGTCAATTGGATCCATCTCGTCTTGCGGACAGCCGTTCTGACCTCTAATGAGATCTAACGCGCTGACGGATTATATCCCCCTGATTTGATGATTATTTCAACGTCCATGAGCCATCGTTGATTGTTCGTCTACTCAAATATAGACGTAATACAAACTAACGGACGTGGACAGATATATGTGACATTCATCTTTGGTTATCGCAGAAATCACATCTATGAGGCAATTTCACACCGTCACGTGGCAATGAGGGACGCGGATATAAGGTATCAGTCCGGTGAAACGGCCAGCAAATCCCCGCTGCGTTATCGAGTGAAAATTAAAAAAAAAGAAATGCTAATCAATACACAAAGACAGCACGTGTCGAACGATTCGTCTCTCCGCTGTACTATAGCACCCGTATGACAAGGCTTACCTGCGAAGGTCTCAGACAGGTAAAAAAAAAAAGAAGGAAATGTAGTAGTCTTATCGATCAATCGACACACGATGATACCACCGCGGCAACGCGAGTCAACGAGTATAACATATACTTGTCGATCGATCGATCGATGAAATGCTCGTCGCGCTTAATCGAAGCAATATAGCTCGTACACAGGCCGCTTCGTTAATTGCCGTGGCGCTGCATACAAGCCGTATAAGCTTGGATTTTGCAAGCTTCTAATTGAAAGGTTTAAACAAGCTGCTGACCTCCTCGAGGAATTTACGCGTGTACATAGTTTGATTACTATACATACTTCTATTTAAATTCAAAGAGAATTATTAATTGCTCGAAGCTATAACTTGCGACGACACATCGGTGCATGTTATTATGTGTTTTTACGTAATATTATTCTAGGTGGGGCACGAAAGAGAGAGAGAGAAAAAAGCTTCATTACCAAGTCCGCGAGCAGCGGAACTCAAAGGTCTTCTCCGTATTTTTTTCTGTTTTCACCGAAGCGTGACAGTGTTTAATCAAGCTTGGCTCTACGAAATTTATTCACATGTTAAAAAAAAAGCTTCGTTTCGCTTTCACCCCGCGAAAATGGAAATCTCTCACGGAAGATACGTAATTTTTTCTTTTTTCTTTTTGTTTTGCAAAATGATTCATATTGCTCTTATATTATTTTTCGTTCCATATCATATGGTATGCAGTAAATGTCTCATCATTCATCCCTTGATACAAGCAAATTGATGAATGAATACACAACTCTCTCGCGCGGGCAACGGTGTCGACGGAGAGGAGGGACGTATATATCTTCGTAATGAAGCGGCCAGTAGACATAATCGAGTTTAGTCAGACGCATAGTTCGAGAAATTCCAGTTGTGCCTCAGGTGTCTATGACATTGCGAAATTCCCGCGATGATGAAGGTCGCGTTGTCTAAAGAGTACGGATTAATTAAATTTCACGATTCCATTAGTAAGTTTAATTAAGCGCTAAGGTCGAAAATGCCAACAATCACTTTTCACGAAAAATGAAAAAAAGCTGTCGTAAAGTCGAAAGTCAGCGTTTTATCGCGGTACAAAGTGAATAAAGAGGCGCAAGATGATACTCGTAATTATACCTATATACGAGAAGAAGGGTTTTGAGATTCAAAGAAGTAATCGTCCATAATACGACGACGATGATTATTATATCTCTCGAGAGAGGCTAAATACACGACAGTGAACCTCTGGCGAGCTCAAAGACCTGTCCTCGAAATCGATCGAATGTATTCCTCTTAGGAAAGGAAAGGCCAAAGCTTCGAGGTTATCGACCACACGCTCGGCCGAGTAGATAGTCGCTCTCGCGCTCGCTGCTTTTATTTGGAAATGTTTTTTTGCGACTCGTTGCGCATCGCTGATAAAGCTGCCAAGTAAGAGCGCGAGACACGAGACAGAGTCCGCCTTTAATGGAAACGTAAAAGGAAGTCGATATTGCTTTCCTCAGTATTTGCGCTTCGTGACAAATCTCGCTCTCGCTCTTTGCCACTCGATTCTATGTACGGGGCCAACGGGGTATATATATAAGCGAGGTATTAGTTGGAAGCTCCTTTTCAATAAGCTTCTTCTTTGTGCATTGTTTCGATGTTTTGTTAGATAGCGTTGGTAATGAGCTTTTTGCCATTCGAGGCATGGGCCGATTGATTGCGTTTCGTTACTTTTCAATTGGAATTGAGATAATTAAAAGTTTCTAAACTGTCTCAATAATTTTTGGAAAATACGGAATTTACAATAATACTTCTGTGTAAATAGGTTAATTTTGAGTCAAACGATCGTGACTCAACCGTGACTTATCAGGTAGATAAATGCAGCCGCAATGTTAATCGAATAACCAATAGCAATTCAATAGAATAGTGTCAAATTAAATGGAACTTGTATATAATTGAACAATTCAATCTCAATAAAATTAGAAACTTTATCTACGCACTAAGTTTACTTTATGATGATTAGAGAGAAACGTTTAGCATTATTCGGCTCGAGCACGCGATAACAATCGCGTCCGTCGCATCGCCGCACAAGTAGGAATTAAATGGACGAAACTCCTAAAAAGCCAAGGGATTCTATGTGCCGTGTGGGAATCACACGAAATTGCTAAATTACCAACGAAATTAGCGAGAAACTTTCTTTCGCGTGACAGAGCAACATTTTTCTTTTCATTCGTAATTCATTGGCAATGAGAGAGCACTCGGGATAAAAAAAAAGCAGCGTTGTATACCGGAAGTTCTTACTTTTCTTTTGGGACGGATGTAGAGAGAGGGAAAGAATTCTATTTGGTTCGATCGGAGCTTTCCGATAGCTCGGTTATGTAAGGCGTTTTACGTAACTTTCGGATAGATTAAATTTTTTTGAAATTGTTTTAGTTTAATGAAAAATTACAATAATGTTCAAAAATAATACAATTGGCAAACATATTACGTCTTTAGGCTCCAATTAGGAATTTGCCGTCTCTTCAGCAGTTTTAGTTTCTTTTCGTAGGAAACTCCGTAACACGTATAATAGCATATGATAACAACACTTGTGAAAGCACCTCATGACGCATTGGAATTCCCGGAATGAAAGTGGAACTTTTTTCGTTGCTTGAGAATCTTATGTTTTTAAGCGTCCGAGGGGTTATAACTTTGAATCCAAATAAATGTTTGGAAGACTTTTTTCAAGAATTTGTCAATATTAGTTCGTATTTGTATTTAATAAAAATTACATTATGGTAAGACGAAATTAATAAGCCAATTTTTCGTAAAAACTATCAACAACACGTATCTCTATAATACTTGTATAAAAAAGCGCGTTATTTTCATTCATTGGAAAGCGTGAAAAAATATTTCCACATCGCCTATAGACAGGCAGAGGGCGAGGTCGACAAACTTGCAAGTGGTTAAGTGAACCCACTCTGCGTTCAACGCTATTGAGTTTTGAGTGGCTATTGAACAGCAAACTAAAAGACCACGCTTCCATGACATGAGATCAATATATAAACGTGGACAACAACCCTGTATGTTTTCAAAGCGAATGTTATTGCTGTTTCCGGAAAACGTGAATATTTCAACACTGAGAAATGTTTGGCACACTAAATGCATTCTGTAATGAAAATTTAATTAACTTCAACGTGTAATATTACAATGAGTATTGACTTCTGAACATCCGTTGGCATTATTTGGGTTGAAAAAAAATTTTCATTTATGTTTAAAGAATAATTTTACATCCGTTATTTTGATGTGCAAACTATTTTTTTTGTTTGTTAGATTCACTTCACTGCGAATTTATCGGCTTTTAAAGAATGCCGTGCGTATCGGTATTCCATTTTCAGCCAAAGTCAACTCTTAAACTATTCCGCGCATTTTTTATTCGTTATTAAATTTCTGCGCGTTACTATTTTACGAAATCGCAAATCTTGAAATTCTCCTCTTTAAAAACCTCGAATACTGTTCTCTCCAACCATCCCAGTCAATGAAAAATGTAATCGTAGTTACTATCAACAATTTAGGATAATCCACGAAAATCAGATAAACTCAATACATCTACATAGTACATTACACAACCTTCATTCCATCAAAACCAATGGAACGACCCCCTCATATCGCGAACGTTCGCTCGCACATCGAAATCTCGAGCATTCATCCAACTATTCTAAACCTTCCTTTTCGTCGGCGGCGCAACAATGTACCAGTAGCCCGAAGTAATATAGCGCGTGCATCGCCACGCAGCGAAATCGCTCTGAAAAATCAAAATTCCCCGACCGCAAAAGCCCAAATGAATTTTGTTTTGGCTGGCGGCGGCGAGTTATTTCCCCACGAAAATGGAGTTTAGCCAATCTTCTCGCGTCTATAACGAGTTTTGCGGTCTACACATACTCTCAAGTTGACAAAGGAATTCCAAGCGCACGTGCAGTGTGTGTACAAGTTTCTCTCTCTCGTGTCAGTTGAAAGTGAGTAATTTCTGGTTTGTTTGCTTGGGAATGCCAGGTGATTTGGCTTTATGCCAAAGTCGAAGCGACTTCGGCGCGCTCTACCGATATTCATCCTTTTTTTCCCCCCCCCCCCCCCCCGCCCACCCTCTTCCTCGTATACTTCGTTATTTTCTTTCGCTTGCTCGTGGATCAAGTACTTTACCGTGCAGCCGCGGTTGCAATGGATATCCCTTCTTCTTCTTCTTTTTTTAGCGGAAAAGGGATAGCCGCTGGTAAAGTGGTGGTGTGTGTGTTAGTTTGTGTGTGTGTATTGTATTATACTTTTATTTTACTTGTTCTGGCGTAATTCAATTTCCACGGCAATATATATATATATATATTGGAAAAGGATATGCGGGCAGGCTTTTGTTCTCGTAAAAAAAGAGCAACGAAGCTTCAAACTCTTTGACCCTTTTACTCCACCGTCTAAAAAGAATTTTATCGTTTGCATAACATTCTCCTATCTTCCATTATCAAACAACTAAAAAAAACTATCAACGTCTGCAATAAAACATCGGAATATCAGTGTCAGGGATTGTCGATTTCACGTGCAGCTCGCCTACAAGTGGTAGTATTACGTTACATCGATCGTACAGCAACTATGCAATATGGAAAAAATGACCTAGACACTGAAAGAAAAAATACGTAGGCAATTTCTCGTTGATCCTTGCGCGACAAAGAGTAATTAGACACGCATGCAAAATATACGTAGCAAGCTATTTTTTTTCCCCTCTACTTCGCACGCAACGAACTTGAAAAACGATATCGCGTCGCCGATCGTTTTAATTAACGAAGCTGCATTTTCGACGAGTGATAAAAAAAAGTGCCTTGGTTTCCAAAAAAAAAGAAGAATAATAATACTTTTATCCTCGACATCGAAGAAGAAACCGCCCCCCAAAAAAAGAAAGCTCGAGCAATAAAAATCCAGTCTCAAGTGCACGCCGAGAAAAATACATCGGATTAGAAAATAGAAGGGATGGCAATAAGTTTGCTTCCTCCGACCGGCACATACACCCACAGACACAGAGAAGCCACACGTCACATATCCGGTGTCGTCCTTAGCACAGTTGCTGTATAAGAAATGCATCGATAGATTCTCTGCTAAAGGCTCCCGCTTTATTTATCAAATGGCTTTTCCTCTCCTCGTGGTCTATATGGGATAGAGAGAGAGAGAGAGAAGAAATGTAGTTCAGGGTTGGGGATAGAAGAGAAAGTGTTTCTTATACGTCAACCTTTATAGTGCGTTTAGATGGACATGAGGACATAGATCGTCCTATCGTGTGTGTTATAGAATAAGAGTTTTTTTTCCCTTAGTAACATCTTATAACAATATTTGCACGCAAGCGTGCGATCGTCGTTCGTCGTGTTTACCGAGAATATCGAATCGCGAGGTTATTATTATGTGCTGCAAGGTCGATATAATGTATATAACATGTGTCTAATGAAGCACCTTCGGCTTTTATAACAGCGAATCACGTATATCCTTCGATTGAGCTTAAATATGATACGTACATATATATATATATACAAGCGCGCTCGTGAGTCTCACGATCAAATGCCAAGTCGAGTGGGAATAATTGATATTGTATATTTTCGGAGATATCCGATGTGATTGAGATCGCGAGGTTTTTTTACAATGTAGTAATTTTGAAAATTGAAGTACACGAAAAGCCGAAACGTGTTGTTCGGAAAATAAAAAAAAACTATTTTCGTCACGCGGAACTTACAATTTAATTATCTCACGTCGAAAAAAAGGCGTCAACTATATTTATACCGTCAATTCTATATTTATACCATCACCCTCGGCGAAAGTTTAATATTCATCAAGTCGACACCTCGCTTCCTGTTGTTTCTTTTGTTCTTCTTTCGCAAACGAGAATCCTTTTTAGAAAACCAAGAGAGGAGAGGTACAATTCATCTCCTTTAAAACGAGGCCCCCCGCGCGTAACATCCTGACTAACGAGCCACTGCAGTAACAGCGCAGAACCCGATTAACAAGTGGTTTCGCTCTTTCTCTCTCGCTATCCATAAATATGTATGTGTAAAAGAAGAAGAAGAAGAAGAAGAAGAAAAATAAAGAATCAAGATTACGCTACAACCGTGCGCACCACAAAGTTATATCTCTAGTGCAATATTTCATCCCAAAGCGTGTGGCCTATGATTAATCTCTGTAAAGTCTCTTGAGAATAATTCAGGTAATTCGCGTGTCCCTGGGTGTACACCAAGTATAAAGCGTAAATTGCCGCGCGCGAGAAAAAAAGAAATTTTTCGAGCACAAGTGAATTATTACGTACTCGAGCGACTGAATAAAAAAAAAAAAACTACGCGAAAAGAAAAATCATCATTATAATTGTATACTACTTGACAATTGGGGTTACACGTCTCTATTGTGACAATTTTAATTCTGCAGAAACTTCGTACTTAAAAATAGCAATGGTACTATTTTGTTCTCAGACGTCAATTATTTTGTTATATCGGATAAATGAATAATACAACGCAACGCTCTTTCAATCCATTCATCGGGGATGTTTATAACTGCTCGCTTCACATAACACTATTTATAACTCTGGAAATATATTTCTAGCACTCGAATGAAAATACAATAATAATAATATTCCGAAGTAAACATCTTCGACGCGCACGCCGCGTGGAGGTATTTAATCACTCGACTAACTTTGACCTTCCGGGGCTTATAATCGACGAATGCGACTATGAAAGCAAACTCGACATCATCTGTATGCGCTCGCTCGAAATAGCATCGCCGTAAGAGAGAGAGAGAGAGAGAGAGAGAGAGAGAGAGAGAGAGAATCGAAAACAATTGGCAGAGAGCGTATAAGCTCGCGAATGCTTTCTCCGCTGCGTGCACTTCGTATGTGTGTGTGTGTAGACAGTGCATTTAACATGGTAAAGGGGGTGCAGTGAGCTTGATCCATGCGGTATGTGTGTGTCTGTTATTAGCACACTTGCCATGACCTACATCCCCCCTGCCATCTTTGTCGTCGTCGTCGTTGTCGTAGGTAGTAGTAGTAGTAGTAGTAGTAAGTAGTAAGTAGTAGTAGTATAGTAGTAGTAGTAGTAGTAGTAGTAGTAGTAGTAGTAGTCTTTGCTCAAGAATTTCTGTGAATGATAGCCTTAGGTAAACACATCTGGCCGATCATTTGCTTAATCGAGCGTTAATTAACGCGCGCGCTTTCGTTAAAGCCGACTGAGAAGAGAATGTCGGTCAGGGTGTTAGATATGGGTGTGTAGGTATGTGTTCGTCGAAAAGAGAAAAAAGGAGAACCTAATTTACTTCTATGTTTTTCGGGGGGGGGGGGGGGGGTCTGGCTTACTACCAGCGGCGTTAATTGAGTTTCCTTTTTTTTCTTTTTGCTTCCGCGTCTCTGCGACTGCGAATGTGAGAGAATTTTTTTTCTTTTTCGCGAGTGCTCTGACGTGTTTTTTTTTGTTAATCAATGTGCGAGTGATATTATTTTCGATGTATGTTAACAATGGCTTTTCAGTTAGTTACGGCTTGGGGAAGGGACAATTTCCATTAACTGAAGGATTTTGAAATTCGAGAGCGGTATATATAATCAACAGGTAGTATGCGAGCGAGAGAGTGCTTTTTTTTGTTTTAAATACGTCAGATTTTTCATTAAGGGGAATTGCTGAAGCGTTATTTTCAATTTGTTTCGTTTCAAATATGCGTTTGTTAATTTTCGTTGTAAGCTGATGGTGGGCGTGGAATAAAGATTGCTTTTTTTACACGAATCCTTTTATTTCGTAATACTTCGTGTGAGAGGAAATATAAAATTTTTTTTATTGAATTGAAATTCTATTACGATCGATCTACGAAGTTAAACCGATTATGAAATTCAAATTGTCGATAGAGAATAAATTCTTTGTAAAATAAAAATAAAAATTCCAGTGAATTTTATTCGTTCTTTTGTTTCAACTTTACAACCGAATTTTTTCCCCAAAAAAATTAGTACGTTAAAGTGGGTCAAAGTTGTCCTGCATACACTAGTTTTTGAGTTTTGTTTAGAAATGTATAAGCCCACAACTTTTTTCATGAATATTAACTAAACTTGTATATTACGTGGTCATGCATTTTTAAATATTTATTTTTAAAAAGCTATTGATACTAACTGCTAATAATAATAAAATAGCGTAATACATGCGGATAATTATAATAAAGAATGATTGGAAAAAAGAACACATCTACTGGCAATAAAAAAGAAAGCGCATGGAGATATGAAAAGAATAAAAAAGCTAATACTTCGATTGATCATCAGTGTGAAAAGATATCACTCATCATTATCGTATCATGCTATGAAGAGGATTTAGTCTTCTTTTCTCGACTGTGACCTAAGAATACCAGAAGAAATTATTACATGATTCATCTCCTTACCTTTAGAAATCCATGGTTATTGTTTTCTTTAGAAAAAAAAGATCTCTTGTCGTTTTTATAGAACTTGTTATACAAAATTTTTTCTTTGCGAGATTAAACGAGCTTATCATTAGGTAAATTCTTTTTACGTGAACATAGGACAAAATCCTTATTGTACGAAAAATAAAGACTCTAAATGTCGATTTCAAAATAAAATAGTGAAAAAAGAACCTTATGGTACGAAAAATAAAATAAAAATAAAAACTCTGAACGTCGATTCCAAAATAAAAAAAAATCTGAATTTTGGTGCGGTGAAGCTATAACTTTGTCGTCGAACTTTACTCATATCAACTGTAGATATCTTCCAATAAAATTTCTCGATCAATAAGATTCAATTTTTAGAAAGTCCACCGCCAAGAAAGTGATACTGAAAATTTGAAAACGCACTCTCCCTTATATCTCCTTTTAAATTCAAACTTGCGCTGCTTTAATGGTGATGAGCGCTCTTGTACCGCAGAGATGATTATTAAATTGATTACACTCCAGACCGTGCATCGATGAAAGGGGTGCAAATTGGCATCTATGTGATGCCGACGTGAGTATATATGTTTCCCTCGGCATAGTTTTGCTTGAAACGTTTCTGAAGAATTCATATTACAGCAAAGTTTGAATTTCAGTAAATTATCTGATATTTTTCCTTTCGCTGTACGTCTATTTGATGTACAGCAGGTTTAAAGGACTTTTATTACTTTTAAAATAGTTATAATTTTGAAGTTTAAATTGCTTACCTCGAAATTGGAGTGTAGTCTTATAACCTTTGACTTTCTTCTCTGCGATTCTGAAATTAAACAAAAAGTATATTAATGATTGATTCGTAGTTAATTGATTCCATTATATCTAAAATAACGATATATTTTTATTATTTTCGTATGATTAATACATTTTTCATCGATCTGAATGAAATTTTAATAATTAGCATTTTTAATATTTGCGATACACTCTTAGTCATATTTACGTGTCTTTATTCCATTTGATCCACTTTCTTAATACATGCTAAAATAATTCTAAAATCAAGTAATAAAAAAAGAGAGAATTTCGAAATAAAAATATCCCATTAAAAATACTTTTGAAGTTTCTCGTCTACAATTCAATTTTCCAATAAGTGACTCCCCTATCGCTTCATCGCATTTCCATCAAACTGCGCAGAAAAAGATACTCCCGCTGTCGCTAGTCAAATCCACCCTCCTCCATCCAGTCATTCACCGAAGAGAAAACAAAAGCAAAATCTCCTCAACCATTACGAAATCAATCACAGCCATGACTATCCTCAATTTCATGGGCGTCAAGAGCTCAAGACGACGATGAAAACACGACTTATTAACGCACCCTTGTCAATCGTCGACGGGATTCGACCTTCGTCGCCGTCGCCGAAAAATCCGAAAGTTTCATCGTCATCGCACAACTCAATTTGCGCAATAGTTTTCAAGGTCAAGATCACTACTGATGGTTGCATAACTATTGTTTTCGGACTAATGCGACGTTGAAAAAAGAATATGAAATGGATTTTTTTCTCGTAAGTATTCAACTTTCTTCATAATTCTAACTACTTTTCCTGCCATAATTTTTCTTTCGCTGGTCTCTGGGAGAACTTTGTTACATTCTTTCGTTTATCGATCTTTCGCGTCGATATTTTTTCTTCGAAATATGTCAATGATTTAGATTATAAACTGCAGTAATGGGATTCATGCCCCGCGATAGTTTTCTTCGTTGAGTACGTCTCAGATTTGTTGAAAAATTCAATCACAAAACAAGTGAAGAAAAGTTTCCAAGCCGAGAAACTTTCGTTGTTACGAACTTGAAATCTGCAGTTTGATATAAATTTCATCTTCTTCGATCTAAATTTCTTTTATTTTCTATATTATACGAAAAAATACTGCAAATTATAGAGTAACGATGAGATTTTTTTATTTAAACTAGATACAATTTGTCGATTAAGTAGTTTTCGCTACATTGGTCAAGTAGAGTATATCAAGATATAGTCAGACTGATCGCAAATAAAACGCAGTGAGTAAAATAATTGGAGATCAGATTTCACAAAAAACTATCAATAAACATTTAATAAAACTATTTAGGTACTATATATATCTCACGTGACAATACCATCCCTTCAGTATTTAAAAAGTGAAAAATGCTATACATTTATTTTTCAAACTTACTTAGTCACATCATAACGCCTTGAATTCAGCACTTTTGCACGAAGAGTTGTCAGAAGCATTGAAAAGGGTCTTTTCAATCAGATAATATTCTCGAGCAGTATCCAACTTCGATACTTATACACGTATACGTACAAGAGCGTGCGTATTATACGTCAGCAGACAACGATGAGAGCCGACGTCTTCTTTTGAGCAAGTGTCGGATGAAGATAGCGAGAGAGAGAGAGAGAGAGAGGTGAGAGGCCACAAAGGAAGATCTTTCAAAGCGCGACATAACTGGATTTTCACCTTTCGCAATTTCCTACTTGGAATGAACTTGTCGATTAATTTTTCTGAGCACCTCATATAATTTCATCGCTGAAGTTAATTTTTGTTGTTGGATGGATTATTCGAGCAGTAAAATTTTGAACTTGAGGTCGTGGTGTACAGGACCATTTTAATTTTTTTATGAAGTCAGAGAACTCAATAGAAACGTGGTAGAAGAAGGTATCTCTTTTTAGTGTAGCTGTAAAAAAAAATGTCGGAATAAAATTATTTGAGCCGTTCGTTGAAACTGAATGCAAGCCCAGGCGCGTTTTTTTATTACAGAGGTATATTTTTTATGGAAAATTCGTATTTGTAGCTCAGCGAACTTTTTACAGTCTGTTTGATATTTACATTCTCAGCTGAAAAAAGTAAAATGCAAGTGAAAAATATTATTTAAACGAAGAAAGGTTAATTGAAAATTACTTTATCTAATCGAAACTCCCATCAAAAAAATCTTCGCTTCAAACTACCAGTTCGACTAACGTTCGAAGATTAGCATAAGATAAGTCGCGTAATCTCTTTAGAAATTCATTATCTCAAAAGTCGTGGGAAGCTCTCGGATAACTTTCAAAATGAATTCGTAGAAAAGGCGCAATAAAGTCAACTAATACAATGAAATACAAGCTCGCGCGACCATTCAGTCAAGCATCTAAATGAGAAAACTTATCTCTCTTCGCCGAGAGTATCCATTTCAATGACTCTCGTTTCGGAATTATTGCAGCTCCCGAGAAATCGCGTCATTTATAAACTTGTCTCAAAAGGATATTACTGCACACACCTTCGCGGACGAGGCATCGAATCGTCCATCGGAGATTCAAAAACGTAGTTATAGTTTCAAAGCCCCCATACACACAGGCAAGATTGAATCACGAAGTATAGCTACCAACCGCCATAAAGCCACGTCGCGGTGCGTCAGAAAGTGCGCCAGGAGCTCTCACATATACACGCGTGTGCAGGTAAAGCTGAAATATGGGTCAGAGCTTTCGCTCGGGTTATCGGGGTCATCGAGCATCCCCCTCTCTTTCACCTCCCTCGACCCCCCATGGATGTATATATACGCTGCTGCCCTTTCTACTACCACCAGGTATTTATTTCCTTTTGAGGGATTTGCCGTTGCCTCATCATAATACTGCGAGTTCTGGGGACCTCTCCTGGCAAATTGGATTTCTGCTTGAATTATACAGCCTTGGGGACATTGGGCTACCGAGTACATCTCTTCTTCTTCTTTTTTTTTTGTTGGTGGTCATGGAGAGATGGGAGAGTGCTGTTGCGTTTTCGGAACTCTTCGTTTATTAAGACGAATGATGTGGTGCAACGCGAAGATGACTGACTGATGTTTTATTTGTAGTCGTTGCTCGTGTCATATTATGGGCAATCGCGATGGGGTTGATCAATCGAGTTTGATTTAATTTATTCACCGAGTACCAAACTTACCAATGAAAAAAAAGGCAAATAAAAAAAATCAATGTGCACAATAAAAGCAAAAAAAAAAAGAAAGAAATATCCACACAGACCTATCGTGAAATTCTATTTGCCGCAATATTCCATCGATATGGCTCAAGGCAAAAAAAAAAAGAGGCAAAGGTGCGCGAGGAAAAAAACTCAGTGGTGGTAGATGTAACGGCTCATGAGGCACATGCACGTATACGTACGAAGAGCGTGTAGCATGTCAACTTCAGGAATTTCCTAGGAGGAAAAATCGAAAGTTACGAGCATCGAAGGTTCAATTCACATACCGCATGCTCTACTTTCTCTGTACATATCGTGTCTATTTGTTCCTTTTGTTCCTCATTTCCTTCAAGTATGACAGAAATACGAGAGAAATAAACCATACGAGTGTATATCGTATGCTACTTTGTCGTTTGAGATATTTTTCATAAAAGAGAACTAAATGTTATTATATTTTTTATTTATAATTTCGAAAAACTATCCTTCTTTGAGATTCAAGATTTTTCAATAAGAAAATATTTCAAGAGAGATTGAGAAAGCTGATAAGCTTTTCAGCACCTTAAAACGAATCATTCCAATCGTCGGAATAAATCAAGCGATAGCCCCGATCGAAGCTGTCGAATTCGTCTGCCGACATGGACGAGAAGAGCACGAAGTGAGAGAGTTAGTGAGAGACGGAGAATTACCGACAGATTGGAAATTATACTCGCCCCAATGATTTAAGGAATTAGCACGCTTTTAAATCGGGGAGGGAGATGGGTGGAAAGACATCAGTCGCGTCGGGGGAGAAAACCACGCGCGGATAATTACTGAAGCGCGGTTACTCGAGAGACCGAGTGTTTTTTTTTTATTTGAATTTCAACCGTTGACGGCTCGTCTTGGTATATACCTTTAATTTCATTGGGAATTAAAACTGCGTCGTAGATCCTTCTTCTTTCTTATTGAAAGCCCGAAAAAGAGAGTTAAAAAGGAGAGAACAAAGAATTGTTTTATTTGCTTCACAGTCTAGTTTCTCTGATGCCACGGAGATAAACGTTTTTCATTCATATAATTCTGTCGTTTGTTTGCTTGGCACGCCTGTTTAGATAATTAGAAAAGATTTTGAAGCTTTATGCTAAATGTACATTTTTCACACAAGTATGTACGTGAAAGTTTTACGGTTCGTTAATCATAGTTTCGCTCGTCCAGCTATGTATGAATAATAAATCGAAGTCTCCATAGGATAGTATTCCCTCGATAGCATGGCATTACTAACTAGTAGTAGTTAGATCCAATATCAAAGTTGAACGATAAACAAAAAAATTTCCATTTTCCATGAAAGAGAGATAAAAAAAATTTCCTTTTTCCACACATCGTTTAATTAAACGAAGTAAATCTCATCAAAGGCCAACGCGATAATTCCACCATCCTCGCTAGGAAAATCCCAAAAGAAGATAGTTTCCAGTGGATTAGATTCATTTGGAGAGGGAGTACAGAAGTTAAGGTGGCAGCTCGAGAGCAGCATAGTAGCACGAGAGAAAAGCCTACTCAAATATTTAGGCTGCTCTTCTTGGGTTGCTACCGTGGGATATATATAGAGAAAGATAGAAATCCAGCGCACATTCGTTTTGCAAGTGAAGGATTTTAATGAAATATTACGCGCAGCGCGCGCATCGCGATGCTTCATGCGTAATTAAGCGGGCAGCGGAAGCAAGCTCGCTTTCGCTATAAATATAATCCATAGAGCAGCGAGCAAAGCTTCATCAATTATTTGATCCCCTGGCATTATTCGGACGAGAGATTTTATTACAGTTTACAATTGAAAGTTTATGTTGTGTTTTCTTTTTATCAATCCTCGTGTTTATATCGCGTTTAATCAAAACGCGCGCGACCCTCGACAAACTGTTTTTGTATTGAAAAAAAAAAAATACCAAGCTAACAAATTTGCTGCTAATTACATTAGCAGTGTGCTTTCTCGAAGAGCATTAAATATGAACATTAC
>JAWWMK010005854.1:0-29249 GCA_035047105.1 Galeopsomyia nigrocyanea
TCTCTCTCTCTCTCTCTCTCTCTCTCTCTCTCTCTCTCTCTCTCTCTCTCTCTCTCTCTCTCTCTCTCTCTCTGTAATCAACGACCGATAATGACAATAAACCAATTACACGGGACACTTCATCCTGGCATGGTTAAATTACGCAGATCGAAACTCGAGTGTATGAGCAAAGCCAAGCCAAGCACAAAGGACTGGTATACGAAGCTACTGCTGCTGCTGCGACGACGACGGAGGTTGTATATACCGCGTGGTGCAGCTGTGTTTTATTAGCCCGTCGTCGCCTTGCGGGTATTTGCTGCGCCGCCACTGCTGTTGCTTGCGGATGACGTTGTCATTTTTTTTCGAGTGTATCTTTGTATTACTTACTCAGAGAAGTTAATTTACGAGAGAGTTATGTGTGAATACGAGAGTATATTGCTTTTTCTTTCTGAGGATTGGATTCCTTTTTTTTTGTGTGAATGCCAATTACTTGAAAACCGCCACAATCTCTAGAGGGTTGAATATAATTTTCATATCCGGGGAACAGAAACGAGAGGCGGAGAGAGAGATTCGCTTTATCAGAGGAAAGACGAATTTGCTGAACCGTGAAATATTCATCAAAGAGGTGCGACAAAAGGATAGAATAGAAGCGTGGGTTTTCGAAGCTATCTACTTAATTAACGAGGACCTATCTCTCGGTCTCTCTTTCAGTATTATATAGTCGTTTGATCTTCGCGAACTAGCGCGCTAATTTAACTTTTACCGTGGGAGAGAGACGAAAACGATTGCAATCGATGTGTGGGGGTTTCGAGTTTCATGCGCTATAAACTCGCCCTCTCCCGCGAGCTATGAATGGTTTTGTGGTTTTGTGGCTTTTCCGAGAGTTATATATACGCGAGGATGCGGCAAAGGTGAATGAGGATGTATGTACTTTCTGATTCTGCAGTATTTTTATTTGTGATTGACTGTATTATTTTTTTATTCGAAGAAGTTTTTTTTGTTGCGATGGTGATGTTACTTTTCAAAGCTTACTTCTTTTCTTCGATACTTCACTTCTTACAGACAACTTATAAATTAAATTGCTGAGTTTCAGCGGAAAAGTTGTGAAAAGTTTGTCCCCCGAAGAAATCTTCGATATAAAGTAAAATGATTTTTATTCGATTTTTCCGCGTGTCAGTGAACAAAAAAAAAATAGAAGGAAGAAGGCAAAATGTATCCGAGGAGGGAGGAGAGAGGCGACGATTCTGATACTCTTTGGATCGAGAGCAAACTTTTTTAACTTCAAGTGCCAACTTTTCAGATCGTGTATTTCAAAAACTAGAATCAAACTACATAAAGAAGCCCAGCTAACTTTCTTTACAATCCAGCTTCGTATAAAAATCGATCTTTTTTCAAAATTCAACGCGTAAAATTAGCCAAATCACTCGAAAGCTTTCTAACTACATAAATGCACACTACTTACACGTCCTCGTGCCAAGCGCATTATTTTTTTTATGGGGGGTTGGGTCTAAAGTAAAAAAAAAGAAACTTTCCAAGTGAAGAAGGCGTGTGGATTTGGCACGTGTGTGCGTAAAAGCTCGCGAGTAATAAAAATGCAAGTGGATGGAGCAAGAGAAAAATACATTTGATACGTTTAGATAGTAAAGCGTACGTTTTTTTTTATTTCGCGCGAGAATGGATTTTTCCTTCTTACCGTGAGTATTTACATGTAAGAATGAAAAGATTTAACCGTTCATAAAACTTTCGCGTGTCTCGATGCAAAAGAAACTACGTCACCTTTTCTGGAAACGAGGTCAAACAACAGTAGTAGTATGATCGCCAAACCATCTCTTGGTCGTATACGGATGACAAAGGCCGCGCGCATCAATCGAGCGTGCGACGCATCCCGAATCCACCACACGCATGCGACGACATTTAGCGTTTGTATTTTGTCAAGCAATAGCGCCTGTATATATATAGCACGCACTCGTCTAAATGCATTGTGACATTTTTTTTTACTCTCGTATTCAGTTGCAATTCTTTTTCGCGCGATGCGCTGCTGTTGCACGCAATTGCGAAGCGTGTGCCTCGATTTTCAATTTCGCGCGGGGATTATGTTTTCAGGGCAACGTAAATTGCGCGAACGAAAAATTGAATTAGTTTAACATAACACTCACGTTACTCGAGTTGTCTCCTCAGTTATTTACGTACCTTTCAAAAAGAAAAATATATACGTTACACAAAAATAATTTGGGAGGTATAAGTATACTCGTTATACCATCAAAAGCGAAATATCTCTAGAATTACATTCAAATTTCGTATTTGAGAGAGCACTGAAGAAAATAAAAATCTATTGAAAGCTCTACATCGCGCAACATCGCAAGTAAATCCTCGAAAAATCTGAACTATCAAAAACGAGCTGCTCGAGAGTATACGTCTCGACAAAAAAATCATAACGTACACAAAGGAACAAAAAAAAAGCGCAAGTCTATTCAAATATTTCCCGAAGAGTGGAAGCTCTACGATTTTTCAAGAAAGCTCGCGAGTCCGCAGCAAAGAAAAGTCTCTCTCTCCCTGTGTGTGTGTGTATGTGGAGGGAAAGGCTAAAAAGTTGACCGTGGGAAAAGGATTCTTGAAATTCAATTCGAGCTCGTTTCGCCCTCGTCAAGCACCCATTCAGAGGTGAGCTTGCGGAAATGAAAAATCTCTAGTACCATTTGCCTGCGTCACCTGACTTGTGTATATGTGTGTGTGTGTGTGTGTGTGTGCGAATGTGTGTGTGCTGGATATCTTCGAGAGAGGTGGATTGATTTATTCGGTGGTGCCTGTACTAGTGAGGGACTCGATTTTTATCTACGAACACCCGAGCTATTTTCATTTTCTCAAGTAACGTGAAAAATCGAATGGCGGGACTTATTTCGTCGACGTAAGAGATTTTTAATGGAATGTACTTTGGTGTTCTTTGCGCGTAAACGGGATACATTTTATGTGATTTTGTTGAACTAAATATGGTAAACGAAAAAAATTGAATTTTCATGGTATAAAAGGCAGAAATTATTTGAATTTTTCAATATCAATACCAGTTTAAAACAAAAATCTTAAAACTATTCGTAAGATTTTTCACATCAATTTCACTCTATTTTCAAGTCCAAAAAAAATCCCCAGAGAGCACCAAATCGTCACGGAGTTGCCGCCATTCGAAAGCTTTGGCATTCGTCGTTGGCGGCTGCGCCGAGTGCGAGTAATTTTTCAAGCGCGTCAAGGAGAGTCGAATTTTTACGCGGCTCGATTGCCAATTTTCGCGCACTCGTTCGCGCGCTTTCGAATAGCTCTGCGCGCGTGACTCGTTGTAAATACCGAGCGTGAGGCAAAATCTCGTTTGGGTATGAAAAACGAGATTAACGAGCTGCACTCTGCAACTCTTTTTTTTTTGTTTCGTTGTATCCGAGCTCGTGCATTGTTTCTATTTTCGCAACCGTAAATTACCGTTTCTATCAATTATATATTTTTTCCGAGGTATTTTTTTTTTCATTCGCATTTATATCTCGCGATATGATTTTAAAATAATTAACGAGCTTGATGTATTTACGTAACCGTGTTTTTTTTAATTGGACGATACGTCGTAATTTTCTAAGCGAAAAAAAGGGTTAACATTTTCCGCGAAAATGAAAAAAAAAGCAAAATCAGCGTGGAGTTTTTAACGGCGATCGGAGCGAGCGTGGAAGTTCCGCTAATTGAGTCGGTTTCATATTGGATTTTAAATTCTCTTCGCCCGTACAATGGGAGGCAAGCTTTCGCGTGTTTGAATGTAAAACGGTTCAGGCGTATAATGGTTCATTAGTGCCTTTCAGTCACGTTTTCCTGACGGTATATAAGCTCGAAATTCCATGAAATTTCGCTGTTCTATATCTCTCTGCCAAGCTCGCGTGGACGTACAAAAGGATATTATTAAAAAAGATATTTTTTTTTGTCGGCCGGGGATTATATGATTCGTTGTTCTTTTTAGATAGTTTTGTCAAGTGAATATTATATTCTTTTCTACGCGAAAAAATAATTTATATTTCAATAATTTTTAAATGCAAGAAGCTTTTTATTTCAAACTGTGAAATAAAAGAATGAAGCTTTCACTCTGCCCAAGAAAATACAATAATTTTCCAAACCCACTCAATAAAAAAAAGCTCCACCCTACTTTCGCAAAGATAGAAATAAAAGTTCGCACTCGACGAAACAACTCGCGTATTTCCCAAACGTCGAAATAATATTTCGTCACACACTCGCCGGAGACATTCATCTCGCGTTTCAGCGTATATTTTCCAGACGGCAAATTGCCTTCTCTCGTCGTCGTCGTCGTCGGCGATAGTGTGCATGCATCAACGGCAATCTGCCGCTCCGTGTCAGAGCTCACAGGCGTCGGCGCAACAAAAGTGCGTTGATTGCTTGCCGCTCGAAATTGTGTATGCCTGTGCGAAGGTGTCACAGGGCGAAAAACGTTGATTGACTTATTCAATATGCGAGAATAGGCGTCTAAATTAAGTTATGGAAATTTTACAGGATATATATAATTTGTTAAGATATTATACTTGATTGAAGAGTCGACTAAATTTTCTGATGTGATTTTCAAGCCTCGAAACAATTTCTTTCCTGCTACATTGTAATTGTTCGCAGCCGAGCGTTTCGCAGTAATTTGCAACTAAATGAAAGTCCCGTCGATATTGGAAAAAGCTTCAGCGATCCTTTGATATACGTAACTTGCATTTTTCATCAGTAGCCCGTCGCTCGAACTAGACAACCTATAATGAATATCAAAAGCGCGGAACGAAGTATATATATAAATTCTTGCGAATACAACGCATCATTTTTCGCTCGAGCTACTGAAGGTCAAACATCAATCTAGCGTAATGGAAAACTGTGGCAATCGATACTTTTCTCTCATTCGTAACGTACATCATATCTCATAATAACCGCAGCGAAGCATCTTCAAAGCGAAGAAAAAATAAAGAAGAAGACTTCGGTCAATCCTCCGCAGTGCTTTTGAAGGTTCGCTTACATACATACACAAACAGATTGTAACCCTTTAGAAAGAGCGACGCCGTCGTCTCGTTGTCCCATTATATCTGGGGACGTTATAGCGTGTGTGGGCCGTCGCGCGCGCGAATGTCAGCGTTTTATCGATTAAAAACGAGAGAGAGAGAGAGAGAGTTGGATCCGTTCCAGAAGTTAATTCTGACCTTCGCCGACGTCCGCGCTTTTTTATTCTCCCTCCCTTTCCTCCGCTTCGAGATCATATTTCAAGGGGAAGAGGGGAACGCGCCGCGATATAAACACATATTGCGTTTGTCCTTTTTTTTCGCGAGATGAGAAAGGCCAAGTTTGCCTCCTTGACATTAGACCCTTCTCTTTCTCTCTCTCTCTCTCTCTCTCTCTCTTTTTCTCTTGGATCAAAGCCCGAGGTTGATCAATTTGATGAGGAAAATGTGTCTCTGCTTGGCTTTATTGATTTTTACGTTCGCATGATTTATTGAAGCTTCTTTTTTTTCACTTGCGTACGTTTGCGAAATTTTGCGGGTAATATAATGAATGTTTTTCTTCGGCAAGTTATATATTTAGCTATGGGCTTTTCTTCTCATTACTCAGAGTCAATAATTATTCTGCGTGTAGGAGCCATTCATATCCAAAACAAAGTACTTATAAGAGACTTCTCGTGCGTATTTGTCTTTGCCGAGCGAGGAAACAATGACAAACAACAGTTAAGGGTGTTTTCAATAACAAGCTCGTACTTCGAACAAACAAAACAATAGCGAGTAGATGATAAGCATCAAACGGACCGATATTTCCAAAACATTCCATCGCAAGCTTTTTTTTATCCTCTCATATCTATAAAAGTGTCAAATAATAATGAACACTGAGTGGTCCACGCTATAAAAAAGTCTTCACCCTCCGAAATATTCCTTTTTTTTATTCATGAACGAAATATCAATATCGACAGGCAACTTCTTCTCGCCAATATCAATCCGCTCCACTTCCTCACGGATCAAAAATTAATACCCGTTGTTTCCCTTAATCTCCGTGGGTCCCCTTCTCTGTAAAAACCCAAAGAGAAAGATCAGATTCAATATTCTCTTGTGTTTTGTGTATATACGGGAAAAAGAAATCGAGACGCGTCTATTCAACTGAGATCTTGCATAAATCCACTCTCTTTCTCCTTCCAAAGAAATATCTCGCGGCTGGGCTTTAAATCATATCGGACACATCGAAGCCGCTATAGCCACCGAATTTTTCTTTCTTTCTCTCGTTCTTTTCTTTTATGCGGTCAGCTCGAATAATGCTCCTCTATATACGCGTCGTTGGATATTTTTCGCGGCTACAAGACCGATGGAGATTCCGAGCAAATGTTGCAAGCTTGAATCGATGCTGAGGGTTATATGCTTTGGAACATATGCATTTTTTTTCTGCGAATGATTTTATCTATGTGTGATAATCATTTTGAAGTTCGAAACTTGGCACATTTATTGTTTTTTGAAAGTCAAGATTTAGAGTTGAAATATAATACTGAAAACTTAAGCTTGAAAAGAAGCAACAACAAAAAACTCGGAAATTCTTTGTCTTTCTTAAAATTGTATTTTTATATCTTACAACAAACAAATACCAAAATCTTACAACCGGAAAATGGACAATAACATCAAAACCTTGACCCCACAGACCTTCAAAACTACAAATCCCTACACAGATCACACATACACACAGAACCGTAACATTTCGCACATATCAAAACGAAAACTTTCGCATCATTCTCGTCTCTCTCTCCCAAAAGCCACGTTCCTTACTTTTATTTGTTTGTCGGGAAAAGAAAGCTGTGTATGTGTGTACTAGAATAGTTGTGTAGTTTCGTAAGGTGAAAGTGCCGATTCGCCTCGGAGAGATACGACTACTACGTGACTGATTGCGTGCACTCTACCGACCAAAAACTTTTTCTCGCGAGGGATTCTCCTGATGGATTTTTCCGAATTGCACGTTTGTTGCCTCTGTTAGGGTGGATTTTTTTTCTGTTCTCGTTTGTGGCTCAGTGCTATTTTTTTTAAAATACGTATGTTTATTTCTGCGCTATAGAATTTTAATCGAAGAACCTTACTTTTATGTTTGACCAACTGCCCGATACGCACGACGCTGTGCCGAGGAAATTGAAAGGAAATCGATGTTCACAGACAGCAAGTCGTCGCAGAGCTGGAAAAGCTATTCGCGCGAGAGAGGGTCGCGTTGGCGAGTGGCGAAATTTCCTTAAGCTTCATACTTTTCAGTTACTCCCGACAGCTTTGCGGAGAGTCTTCGAGCTTAAACGCAAAGTAGTTGTACTTGAGAAAGTCGATAAAAGTTTGAGCTTTTACTTATCTCTCGAGTACCACACACACACACGTGGAAGATTCAACGGAATTTTTACTACATCAAGTTTCAACGTGAGAAATATGTTGTATTATCGATATATCCGCATTCGAACGGAGATATAGATGGCAATTTTTATTCGCAAAAGTGCGAGGCTGTTTAAAATTCTTAAGCGTCGTCGTCGTCGAGGTAAGCAAAAAAAAAAGTTACCCGAGCGGAAAAAGTAATTAAAACTTGTTTGAACTGTCACGAAGAATTTCGCTCGTGTCAAAGTGCTGCTCATCGTAAATTCAAATCCGGAAAAATAAAGACGAACTAAAGTTATTAAAGTGTAAATAAAGAAAAACATTACCGCGTGCGCGCGCTTGCAAAGAGGAAACTTTTGATGCCTCTCTCTCTCTCGTCTTATGTACCGCGACTATTGATGGGAGAAGGTGGGGGCTAAAGGCAAATTCAAAATAAGAAAAGTTGTGTTTTATATATGGACTTTAAGCCCGCCGAAAGTTCTAACGGCCAAGTTTTCCACGTAAATTCATTCTGTGTTTGCTTTCGCTCAAAAGTCTACTCTCTTCGAGATTAATATGTAAAGAAGTTGCCTCTCTATCTCTCTCACTTTGCGTTACAAATTTTCCGAATCTATATAGCTTGTTTTCCGGAAATTAACAAAGTTTCGATCGCGCGCTGAGCGAAAGTTAATCCGCGCTGAACGTAGAGAAGAAAAAAAAATTACCGAAGATTTCGAGAGGAAGATTGCGCTCAGCCATCGGCAATTTTGCGTAACAGGCTGTCATACAAATTTATTCATGAATTCACTGATCGGCAGAAGCCGATTGACTCCCATCAAATCAGGTACAGCAGAAAAGGATGGTATAGTAGAAAAGCCCTGGAGCCAAATGGAGTTACAGGAAAAAAAAGGAGTTTTTAGTATATTATCCGAGCCATGTAATTTACTCGCGGAAGGGATCATGTAACCTTCAATCGCCAGTTTCGTCCATGAAAATATAAACAGAGCCATACTAAAAATAGCACTCGAACCAATTCGAGTATTCGTGTAAAAGTGCCAGAAACAAAAATTCATTCTATCACAGTGCATCCATCACTCGATCAATCTCGCTATTTTTCGATTGTCAGTGAAGATAAAAAAAAAAGAAAGAAAAATCTGTAGTTTTAAAAATCTCCGCGAAGGTCACGCGTACATCCATCATTCGAGCAATTTTCCTCAATCAATCCGTCACTTAATCCGCCAGTACCCCTCGAGCCACGATATCCTAATACGCCACATACACACACACATATGTAATCCCGTGGATAGTTTTTTTTCTCCCTCGAGCTGCGGGACACGTACGCGTGCGACTTTACCTTCTTCGCGCGAGGAATAAAAAACGAAGTTTATGTCCGACCGAACACGGACCACTACTACTACTGCTACTGCTGCTGGATACTTCCTAGTAATGAAATTATACCTGCTGATTTTTATTTTATGGGTGACAGCAAGTTGTTTATCTATCGCTAAGGGATGATGCATAATTCAATCATAAATATTAAAATTCTTGGTCATTGGAGTTAACAATAAAAATTCCCAAGCAAACACTCTCGCGTACTTGCAGCTTTTTTTTTAACGCTGCACCTCTTCAGCAATTAACACGGACTCTCTGTCATCCTGTCACTGTATTAATTACGACGCACGCATAATAAAGTGAAAAAGAAGCGGCAAAGAAAAAAGTGTGCGAGTGACCACTTCAAAAGCCACACGGAGAGGCATCGTGTGGATTAACGCGAGGAGGAATATAAAAGTGAAAGAGGAATTTTAATTGAAAAAGGCTTTACGGTAAAAGCAAACTACAACCGCGAGGATGGAAGAAGAAAAAAAAAGATGTTAACTTTCGTCGAGTACGAGGAGAAAATTTTTTTCTTATCAAGATGCTGTTCTGAAAGGTGTAGACGAGGAAAAAAAAGGCTCCGTGAGAAATAATCCTCGTGTCGTCGATTGGATATCGACGTATTCAGATTGAATCTCTCCGCCAGATTAGCGAACTGCAATCTCTGCTGCTGAACTGGAGTTTTTAAGCTTGGCTCACAATATGCATCGTCTGCTTCGCGAGAGAGAAGGTAAAATCTCGAAAGGGGATCTTTCCAATTTGGTTAAATGCGATTCCACCGGCTATTCTCCACGAGTCATTGCTTCGTTCAACTCTTTTTTTTTTGTCGCGGATATTCGTATTCCGATTGCACTTTCATTCGTTCTTTCATTTTAATTGGATTGAAAAATAAAATCGCGTAATCTTCTGAAAAAAAAGACACTTCAGTGTCCAAAAAAATGAACTTGAAATAAAGATCAACAACAAAAGGTCGCGCCAGCAGAAGATTATTTCTCGCGCTGGAAGGAAGCCATCCTTGATCTGGAAAATCTCGAGGGATAGGACGATATTTTATCCAGCCAGCGACGCTCATTATAACCGAGTCCCTCGAGCTCACGGAGTTTTTCCTTTTTTTTGTTCTCTCTTTCACTCGAATATATATAGGGAATGCGTATAGTATACCTGGCTTCGTCAGATTTCGCATCGAGCCATTCTCTCTCTTTTTTTTTGCGCGCGTCCGCACATATACGAGCCTCTCTGAATTCCTTGGTGGATTAAAATTTTTAACGTCGCTTGTCAAGTTTTTAACGTAATAGCTTTTGCTCGAGAAAAATGGTACACTCCTTTTTTTTTATAGAATCTGACATTTGTACGATGAAATGTAAAAATAGATTCGAATTTTTACTTTGCGATTTTTTATCCAGGCAGTAGTGCAAAAGGAAACGAGAATTAATATTTGACATCCGAAATGTTAATTAACGCGCACCCGCGTCCATTCATTCGAACGAATATTGACATGATATCTCGAATTACAGCAAGCTATAGAAATACATCCAATATCTGGCGAATATTCCGCTTTTAATTAGCGTCGCACGAAATTTTCCCAAAAAAAAAAAAAACAAAAAAAACAAAAAAACGAGAAAGTAATTGATTTTCTACTACTAGCAATATCACGAAAAGGACGTTAACCCTGGACTTCTATCCCGATTGATTCGTCGAGCGAGTGAGCTTTTATACAATGGCCGAGCCGATAATCGAAGTCGGTATATGCCATTAAAATTACTCGTTCATCTCTGCCGCTGCTGCAGCGAGCATAAACCGAGTTTTGCGGTCTAACCGATGATTGAATTCTGAGCTCTCTGACGGTCGACGGTGAAGAGAGAGAGAGAGAGAGAGAGAGAGATAGAGAGGGCCGATAAAAATAGAAAATTGACCTATTGTTAATTATACGTACAGTTGAGCGGTTTTCGCGATTGTCATTCGATCTATAGGCGATGCGGGTTATATACGCGAATTTATTATATATATTTCAAAACCACGGATACGTATTTCCCGATTTGCAGATGAAATGTTCGACGTGACGTGCGGTTCTATTTTTTTAATGATTTTTTCAATCGCGAATGTACGTTTCAGTTGAATTATGATCCGTTTTAATTAGAGCACAACTGAAACTATTCGAGTTCTATAACAATAACAAACCATTATCCTCAAAGTTAAACGAAAGCGTCTCGGCTTAAAACTCTGCTCTCGCAAACGATCGGAAATTTCGTCCGAGTGTAATACATATCAAAAGCCACTGAAAATTTCGGGACGCGTGCGCACGGCAATGGAAAAGGTTCGCGAGTTCAGTTCACCGGGGAGTTTCATAATCGGCTTGGCTAACGAAGCGCGAATTGCTCTCGTCGTCGTGTGTCGCTTTGCCTATTTTTCAATTACCGGCTCTATGCTTCTTTCTTTTTTTTTTGTTCCTCGCAATTGTTTTCGCAGCTTTGGCGCGTTACGTTTTGATCGAATCACGAATTGACGAGGGAATTGGAACTCGTGCTCGATTTCGCGTATAGTCTTGCCTATATATCGCAACGAGTTACGAAGATGAAATTCGACTGACTATCGCATTTTCGTTCTACTTAAAAAAAAATCACGATGTTGGATTTTTCCTTCCGAATACGAAAAAAAAGTGAATAATGTGTCTGATAATTTTGAACTGCTGAGTCGAAGGCAAAATTGACGTCGACGATACGAGCGAGGAAAAAAAAACTCGTCTAAGTTTCACGCTCAATCGCCGAGGCTCAGCGTCGCCTCGTCGATCATTTACCTTCTTCGCGCCAAACGCGACTCGAGAGAAATAAAGCGTGAAGAAAAAAAAAGAAGAATACGAAGAAGAAGCAGAAGGTATTGGCCGTCTTAGATACACGCCATTAACTCCTTTCGGCTTTATCTTCGGTAAAGTAATGCGCTCTCTCGCTATCCTCTCTCTTCCTCGATTAACGAGCGAGATTGAATTTTTATTCCACGATGTATCATCGGGAGGAGGGAGAACATACAATGCCGAAAAGATCGCTTTTTTTTCTTCTTCTACTCTATTGTCGCGCGTCTATACTTTCGTGGATTGCCAAGGCTTTTGTGTGCACCAGTGCACCTCGTATTTCTAGCTTCCTCCTTTGTCCCTGCAACTTTTTTTTACCTTTTTTACTCGATGAAAGTTTCTTTATTCTGGAATTTGGTCGCGATCGTTCCCCAATATATCTCTCTTTTTTTTAATTAGTCGATAAAATCTCTATATTGGTTATCGAAGTATTTTATGTAATATACGGTATTTGGGTTACAGAGATATTTCATGCAGCTCCAAGTTGGAATTTTTGCAGTCGTCGAACGATAAACATTCGCGAGCGGAAAGTTAGAGTGTGTGTGTGTGTGTGTGTGTGTGTGTGTGTGTGTATGGACAAAGCGAGTTGGAATCAAAGTTCGCTCGATCGAGGGAGAGCGAACGACTCCCTCACGAAGCCATGTGTACATTCGCCTCTGTGTGTATGTACCTTTCTCTCTCTCGCAAACTACTCGCGCGACGAGTAACGATTTCCTAATGAATTACAGTTGAAATCACGTACAGTGTACGTACCTAGGCGAAAGTTGAAAATGGGTAACTTTGTTAAACTGCTTTTACACGCAAATATTAAGTGGATTACTTATTCGATGAAAATTTTTCTCTGCAAATGAAAATTCACGCGAATAAATTAAGTTCTCTCAATAAAGTCTCGGAAAAAAAAAGAATAAGTTGACATTCGAAAGTACATAGCCGAGATTAAGCTGCATCGCTGCTGGGAAATTCCAAAGGATAAAAAGTTTCACGTGAGAAAGAGAGGCGCAAAAAGCTATCTCGCGCGTGCGATAGGAGCCAAAGAAGAAGAAGCAGAAGCCGAAGGTCGATAGACGGTAAAAAAAGAAACGTAGAAGAAAATGAAGGTAGGAATACGATCCTTCGGAGAGAGATTAGTAAAGAGAGCGCAGAGCTCCAGATAACCGAGAGACGTGGAGACGAGATATGCATCTCTAGCAAAGCGTATGTAGGAGGGCAAAAGATGAAGTGGAGGAGTGATGCAGAAAAAAAAGAGAGGAAGAGGAAAAGACCCGATAAGGAGTTACAACGAGGCAACAGGGGGATAACGTTGTTTCATATTATACCCGAGGACGAAGATAAGTATGCATATGCTGGAATAAGGTTTTTTTTTTACTTCGTGTTATTAACTTTTTTTTTCTTTTTTTTTTGTAAGGATGAAAATAATATCTCTTTGAAAATTGCTGGTAGTTCGTTAAAAAATATTTTTTGCAGTATATAACTTCGCGAGAATCATTATTAAGACATGTAACGAAAAGATGTTTTTTTTTCGAAAAGCTCAAAGCTGAAAAAAAACAGCTTTCTAACAATTCTCGTTCCGCGTGCTTTTCTCATCACCCCAAAAAAAAAGAAAGAATTCCGAGAAGAGCGTAATCCCAAGCAAACAACGCGCGAGATCTTACCCAATCTTCAAGCTTCGAGCCTCATCTGAAAAACTACACTCGGTAAACAAAAGTCGCACTCACACGAAAAGTTTTTTCCCCCCAAAATTGTAGCGAAGTTATATATACACACGTAGGATCGATAAAACACTGTTATCGTCGT
Organism: Galeopsomyia nigrocyanea; assembly: GCA_035047105.1. Classification (NCBI taxonomy): domain Eukaryota; kingdom Metazoa; phylum Arthropoda; class Insecta; order Hymenoptera; family Eulophidae; genus Galeopsomyia; species Galeopsomyia nigrocyanea. The sequence goes on from JAWWMK010005854.1 coordinate 13,354, forward strand.
CGTCGGCCCTTGTATTTTATTCTAAACAAGCCGATAACGAGAAACGTGTACAATTTCGCGTCGTAGCGGCGAAGCACTTGACATAATTTTGCCGTGCTCAGGTGTGTAAACGTTTCAATTGTCTCGATCCCCGCGTCGCGAGGCTACGATTAGAACGTGTACGCGGAATATAAAGTTGAACGAATGTGGGTCAACCAATTTTAAGGGTTTACGTATTTATCGTACATTATATTACATATATTTTCAATCTGTGAAATTAGATGCTCAAAATTTACGTTGCGTATGTAAATGGCAACTTGCTTACGACACACACACACGCACACACATTTATATATGTCAAACTAATTGCTTCTAGTTGACTTTGACGATGCGAGGCTTGAGCGTACGAGAGCAAATTTGATGAAGAAATACCAGTGCAGACGTACACACACACACACACATACACACGCGCGCGCACTCGGGGAATACGTAACGTGCGCGTGCTCAAAGTTTCGTTGCTTCTTTGACGAAAACCCGAAATTATCTAGAATTCCGATATGGCAGTGTTGCCGGAGAGTTCAACAATCCAAAATAGTTTCTCCCGAGTGCTTTTGTGCGTAATTCGCGTGATATAATTCTCAAAGTTGGCTTAATGAATGGAAATTGATTTCCATCGTCGAATTTTATCCTCGTAACGAGTTTCACGATCGAGTAAATCATCCAACGAATCACGACACTATTTCATTCCGACGTTAAGCTAATAACCGCAAACTCGATTCGAAAACCATCGCGTTAAAATATTCTTCACAAGTTCTCTCTCTCTCTCTCTCTCTCTCTCTCTCTCTCTCTCTCTCTCTCTCTCTCTCTCTCTCGAGTTTCGCGGAAAAAAAATCTCACCGAGGCAAAAAAAAACAGAAGAGAAGAAGCCACGACTTCCAACGCCAATAAACAGGCTGCCAACGAGATGTTAAAAAAGGCAAGTCGGAAAAAGAGATCTCTCTCTCTTTCTCACTCAGCTTGGAGGGGGCAAACGCAATCTCCTCAATTAGACATTTGAAAAATTCAATTTCCTCGCTGCTGGCGCCTCATCTTTCCTCGCTCTCGCGACCCGGTTATATCCTTCTCGTCGTTGTCGTTTTCCGTTTTTTTTTCTCTCTCTCTCTCTTCCCGAGGAAAAAGTTTGCGCTCAGAGAGATCGTTTGCCGTGCTTAATGAGCGAAATAAATAAAGTTGCCAGATAGCTCTCTCTCTCTCTCCCTCCCCCTCTTATATATAATCTCAACTCTCGTTCTTCTTCTTTTTTTTTTCTTCTCGTGAGAGAGAGAAAGGAAAACGTAGTTGCAGTCTTTATCTAGCAATGCCTTATTTAGTATTAGGATGCCTCTTTCTCTCTCGACGATACGCCTCGATTGCCGCCGTGAAGTAGAAGAGAAAAAAGAAGTGCACCGCTTAAGAGAGTAATTTTCCCTGCTTAAATATTTCTCCTCTCGGGTGATTTATGAAAGGCGAAATGGTTTTGCATTGAATGCCGGTAATTGCGCATCGATAACAGTTTGGCGAAAATTGAAAAACAAATGCGCTATTATACTTACTAAATATTTTTTTTAAAAACTTCTTGACGGTAGAAAAAAAAAAGGTGGCAATAATTCTAATGAAATACGAGAAAGAAGTAAGCTACAAGGTAAGTTTCAGTTTCCGTGCGCTACGCGGAGTAACATTTTTAAGTTCTCTGCCGCCGACTCTACTAATGTTTTCTTGCGTTATGTATTCTTTTTTTCTCTCTTTCCCTACAGCTGCTCTATACTCTCGCCAGAGGAACTCCGCGAGCTGGAAACTTTTATTACGTGTTTTCTCCTCGGGATATTTGAAGTTGGCGGTAAAGATGGAACTACAATTTAATTACCGCGGACCGGATATTAAGCTACCTCTCTTTTAAAATGAAGAATGTTTAAATTAATTAAATTTTCATATACACACATGCGTCTGTGTGTATATTTACATTTCATTAACGTGATGAGTATAAAAAACCCTATTTTTCAATTTCCGCATTTACAACAGTATAAAGAAAACTGATCTAAAAATATCGCATTTCCACTGTCGCAGTGAGAGAGAGAGAAGCAAAAAAGTGTAACTCTCTCGACATACCCGAGGGTAAGGCGGACTAAACGCGCGCGCGCGCTTTCTTTGTCGGTGACTTTCTCGGGTGCAACGAGTAGGAGGAGGCGGAGAAGGAGGCCCTTTAGAGAGGGGCTTCTGAGTTCACCGTCGGGATTTCAAGAGCTTTGCTGAGCTCGCCTTCTTTCTTTTCCACCCAGCACTTCTTTATTTTTCTTTATTACTTTGCCACTACCGCAGCGTCTCTCTCTCTCTCTTTTAGTTTCTGTAGCCTCGTCGTCCTCTGCCAACATTAATTATCGTCCCTCTTTTTGGCTTCTTATGTCCTTCCACCTCTTTTTTTTTCGTCGAGCTCATTCTTTTTTTTTTTGTAAAAACCAAGCTGTAGCTTCTTCTTTTTCTTCTCTTCACTCTTCTCCTCCTTTTTTATGTGTCGCGAAGCTGCATTAAACACCGTTGTTGAGATTAATTTTTCCAGGAGGAAATGTCTCTTGAAAAGTAATGTTTCCCAACTTTTTTTCTCACTCTGGGTGTGTGTATGTGAGTTGTGTAAGCCAGTTTATAATTTATAACGCGCGCGAGAGAGAATATAAAAAAAAGAAGATCATACACGTGCGCGCTAGATTAGAATTCCAAACGAAAAAAAACGTGACGAGAGAATTATTATTTGAACAAGGGCTTCTTTTAATAGAACCTGCAATCCAGTTGTGTATTTTTAACCGGCGTTCATTGCAAAAAAAAAAAACACACGCGATACTCGTGGCAACGCAGTTAACGAGACCGTGTATAATGTAATCTCGATTGTAAAAAAAGGAAAGGAGATCGCCTCAAAGAGCGAACGGACTGATTCGATGAGTTCGCGCACAATCGATTGAACAAATGACAGCCCTTGTAATAATAACCTACACGCGACAAGGGAGAGTGAACCTTCGATCGGAGAACAATATTAAAAAAGAAAGATGATTCATCGCGAGGACGTCTCAGTCGAATACACACACGGTTTACATTCCGTTAGCTTTGCAAAAAGAATTTAAAAAAAAAAAGTGGGAAGTAACTAATACACCTCGCGTACTTATTTATATTCTTATAGCGAAGCGTTCAATCGATAGTATATAATACTTTATATTAAACCCGACTAGTACATAGTCTACCTAGCTTCCCCTTTCTCTTTGCTTCTTTCGTCGTAGAAGATTACATTTATTACACGCTAGATTGAGTATAAAAGTCTCGGCGCTGGAAAGAAAATGGAAGTGCGCGAGCGCGTGTGGGCCGATCGCCAAAGTCGTTTAATAAAACATGAGTCACTCGACGATTCCGCGAGGCATAAATACGAGCTTTCACCACGAATATTTATGCGGATTCATGGTAATTCCCCCGGCAGTATAGCAGCAGCAGCGGCGGTGTTCGGTTGGCCAAGCGCTCTTGACACTTTTTTTCTTCTTCTTCTTCTTTTCCCTTCAGACCGTCGTGACCCAGAAGAAATTACAATAGAGAGGCGGGGTGGTGAGACGAAGGTTTTATTTTTTTGTAGAATGCTCGTGTGTATGATCTACTGACGGGTCAGGAGTCGATTGAGATTTTTTTTGTTTGGTTTCGCTGTTGAATTAAATAGCGATAATTCATTCAGCTGTATGAAGACGATTTTAATTTTGAATTGTAGTCGAGTCACGTTTTCTTCTTCGAAATGAGATAATATGAGATTCGTATGATGTCTGACTAAACTCTGACTAGATCTACTCGTAAGATATTTTTGACCTCGTCTTTATTTAGAAATTCATCCAATTATTTTTTATTGATACAAATGTTATTGCAGTTACTATTTAATCAGAAAAATATAAGGTATCTTAGATTGCTGACGTAACATAAAAAAAACTATTTGTTTCGAAAACACCGGTAATACCTTTGAACAACAAGCCTCGTCAATTCATTATTCAGCACAAAATCATTCAGAACAGCGTGACAATGAACGATACATCTAGCATTCTCATCAAAACACGACGTTAACAAAATCCCAAATACAATCCAAAGACACCACGAAAAAAAAGCCACCTACGCAATTCCGGAGAATCACTCAAAGACTCTCCTCGTGTCAATGATTCAATAATGAACGCCCCCGTGAATAATCCAGCGCGGATGAATCTGCGCATAAAAAATGTAAACTCGGCCATTAGTCAGAGCGGATAAATCGGTTCCTCGTCAACGAGCTCCGAGGAATCAACGCTTGGCTATATAACACACACATATACAAAAAAAATGGAGGGGAAGAAGTCCCATGAGGTTGCGGCTAATGTGAATATTTGATGAGAAGTCACGTAACTTTTCGTGCATTATTTCTCAAGGTTGGGGGAGCGTTTTATCTCTCTTTTTTTCGCATTTATTTTCATCGATTATAAGGGTATCACGAGTATTCTGTGCGTTCTTTGAACCGTGCTGCTTTTGGAGGTTCATTTGCTTGATAAAAAGGACGTGGGTACGAGAGAGGTCGTTTTTACAACAGGTAAAAGAAAATTTTTTAACGAACTTTAGCTTCGTCGCCAGATAAAAAGTTTTCATTATTTTATACATTCCTCAATTACACCAACAATTTTGAAAAAAAAAATAAATAACATCACTCGCCAACAAGGCAGTAACAATGTATAAGTAAATCACAGCGGCAACGCAACGCCATTAGTCTGCAGCGAAATGGAAGCCGCAGGCAGCGTTATTTCGAGTACAGCGAATATTGAAGCTCGCGCGCGGAGCAGCAGCGCGACGGTTACCTCTAATGGCGATGAGCTTCTCTCTCTCTCTCTCACTCGCTCGCTCTCTCTTCGCCAAGGCGAAACCCAATTACACACGTGCGCCCTATCGATCAACGCGCTTCGGGTCCGAACTTGCCAACCTCGGGGGTTATTGGGAAGCTTCGCTTTTGGTAATTGCTGCGCTCGTGTGGAAAATGTCGCTCGACTATTTGTGTTGTATCGCCATCGTGTGTTTCATAAAATTCTCATTTGGGGGGGAGGGGGTTGTGTTACATTGTAATATAACTCGCAACGACGAGAAACCTCGAAACTATTCTGTACAAACTCAAGTCTGATATATAATACAAGCACAAAGTGTATAAACACAATGTAACTAAAATTCGCTGGAAACTTGTTGACGCACAGAGACGAGAGAGAGAAAACTCATCGTACTTTACGCTTCTACATAATACCTGGCGTGCGCACGCGCCAAAAGTTATAGGGGTGAGAGAGAGAGAGAGAGAGAGAGAGAGTGAAAGAGCAGCGAAACGACGTTACTTGCTACAGTGGATTATCAGAATGGCCGAATGAATCTAATGAAAATTTGTTTTACAAGCCTCGTGCCGAGCCGAGCGAAAGAGAGACTATATAGCGTAGTCGGAAAGTTCAAGCTTTAGTTGCAGTACGCTCAACTGTGTACGCGTCCGCGCGCCCCGTTGTCGTCGTTGCTCCCAACTTTATCGTGGCTTGTAATTGAACTTTATGCCTTTATCGTACTTCTTTCAGGGGCGCCTGAGCGTGGGGGTAACTCGATTACGTGTGTGGATTTTTTTTTGAAAGGAGGTAATTTCGTTGAAAAAAAAAATGAGAGAAATGAAGTTGCGAAGCTGAAGCAACGAAACTTCTCACTCGATCATTGTCGAATGAAGAAAGTCCCGTTATCGCGTCGATACACTCGAGGATTTCGAAATATATATAAAAAAAAATTAAGTCGCTTTTCGCTCGTTCGAAAATCGATGAATTGTAGTAGTGCTACGGCCTCACGCGTATATATCCCGTGTCATATAATTTTAGCCGGCCTTGCCACGCTCTTCTTGCCCCTAATGTCCCTTTTGGCATCAGCAATAGCGTAGCGTCCCTTTTTTTCCGCTTCGGCAAAAAAGGATAATGCGATCTATCGCGATGCTCGGAATTTCGCATCTGTGAAAATTGCGTTTCGTTCGCTTGCTCTTTTCATCTAGGTATAAAGCTCTCCCTTTTTATGACATTTTTTTTATTATTTTGGAATTTATTTTCGATAAGCTGAAATTGAGATGTTTAAGACGATCAGTGTATCCAAAAGACTTTCGTTTAGTATAGGGACGAAATAAACTTTAAACACAAAGTCTCGTTTTTTTTTCTACCTTGAGAACGATTGGCTCGGTGTAAAAGGTTAAATTTCAATTGTTAAACCCGTCAATTCTTAAAATAGACGATCCGCTTCCCTCGAGTCGTCGAGTTTAAAAGAGTAAGAGGTACGAGCCCGTAAAAATCCCCAAGACTCAAGTGTGCTAACCTCATTGCACTTTAATCGGCAAGTTAATCTCGGCGATTTAAAGATATATCCACTTTCCAATTCGGCGGAGTCTTAAATTATCCGAATTCGATTGGATCGATGAAGCGCTCGGCGCCCGCGAATGTCAACAACGACGGATCGCGATGCTATTTAAATATTCGGGGGGTATACACTAATTATTTTCAAACTAACTTCGTGGTGGTTCGAGATTGTACAGTTGTTTTTGCACGGATTCTCATTGGCATCGTTGTCACAGTTTTCTATCGTGCTCAAAGACTATATCTATTCTATTTCTATCTATTTTGCGTCCAGAAATTATAAAACGACAAAGTCGCAGTGATAAAAATTGTGGCTTGTGGTCTTTTCTAAAAACCACTGACATTGCTGCCCTCTCGAACTCCGCCCAACTCTGATTCGTCTTTCTAGCGTATTCTAATGCTGTACACAAGGTGCTCAGCAAGTTCTGTCGGGATTCTATTTTGCGTTCGGAAATTATGAACCGATCAAGTCGCAGTAGTGAAAATTTTCACGGCCCTCTTGGGACTCTGTTCACTTCAATTCGACTATTCAAAAATAAATTTAAAATGTAAGCCAATAGGGTGGCGAACCAAATTCATCAGTATGGCTGCCTCTAGCAAATTGGGTTCTTATTTATATTTTGATATTCACATTTGGATATATTGACCGCTATCTTACCTTTCAACGCAGGGTGATAATGCATCGATGGCTAACTTCCCTGCATCATCTGTAAGAAAGTAAAATAAAAGCATGAATAATTATATTCTTAAACAATATAAAAAATATATTCTTAAACATTGTAGATTCGCCAACGATCTACAAAACACGCTCATGAAGAGAAAAGAACATTCCATCCGTATTCACACTCCAAAACAAAAAAAAAAAAGTCTCGTGTTTTTCACCAATTAAAATTCAAGCCACACCGAAACAAGAAAAGAAGAAAAATAGTCCCACGGCTCTCGTTCGGCATAAAGCAGGCACTCGAGCTTTTTTTTCGCCAAGACAAAAGGTCAAACGCCGCGTGAAAGAAACGGATATAACTCCAAGGGTTTGTCTGGAGCATTATACAGTTGTGTTATTTCGAATCATGGAGAAAAAAAAGACGCATATCTAATCACTTTTTTTTACTAATCGTCAATAACGAACAACGCCTTCATTTCCATCACGGACATTTTAACATACGCCTTATGAATGAATCATGGCCGCGACCTTCGGCGAAAGGGCGTTCGAGGACTCTTCCAAAAAAATTTCTCACTCACCATGTCAGACAGCAACATTCCTCGACAGGTATAGAGCTAAAACGCGCTCGGGTGCTTTACTTTATGAATTATAGCTCCCCAACCGGCAGTAAGGGCTTCGAAAGATTTTCGTCGAAAATTGAGTTGCCCTTGTCAAAAAATAAACCAGTGAACGACCTGTTAATTAGAATTAGATTGCCATCCGCAGCTATGAATACCAAAAAGTTTTTTTCTCCCCGAGATAGAGAATTAGTATAAATAAATAACACAAAGTGTCGATAAATTACTCGCGGTCTGCTGCGCAAAATATCACATCGATTACACAATACGACACGATCACGCAAAAAAAATGCCATTTTAATCAAGGCGATTCGAATAAAAAAGCGTAGCGAAAGAAAAGCGTATAGCTTGTTTTTTTTCTTTCCAATTAGCCGCTCAAATTAATTACTCGGTGCACTTGATCGCTCTCGCTCTCTCTCTCCTTCGACATCAAATGGAAAAGCCAGACCGTTGCATATTGATTCGCGTAATTGCAAGCGATATGGCGCAAGTATACACACACACACACATACACGCGTCCGTCCGTGAGGTAAAAACACTTTCAATTATCGGCGCGCCCGCAAATGCAAATTAATCAATCGAAAACTACGATTTAATTAATAAATTACTCGCTTTGGTTGCCAAAAGTTTTTTAGAAGATTTTTTTTTATTCAAATCAGCGAGAGGAAGATTCGATTTGCGAGTGTAAATGGCGCGGAGGATATATTTTTTCGTCGTTCTGAAGTTTTGAATAATTTTCAATTTCACGGCTCGAAACACTTGACATCCTATGTTCCGACGTATTCTTCGATTGAAATATTATTTATCTCGACGTATATAAAAAGACGTTATCGAAAACTTTCACGTTTATACTTATACAGTTGATTACTAAGATTAAGCTTTATCTGTCGAAGTGAAAAATAAAACGTATAGTACTTTCATTCACAACAATGTAGAATACATCATGTCAGCTCATACATGAACATGATACATATAACCTGTCCATTATCGACGTATAAATTACCTGGCGAAAACGAGCTTCGACTTATCTTAGAAAGGGCGAAAAAGAGGCAGCCCTTGGCCAATAAAAGGATTCAATATCTGCTTCTTCGCTCATGCATTTTAGATGAGAAGACTTTCCACTTTGGTATTCCGCTTGAGTCGCGCATCCTCTCTCTCTCTCTTGCTCGCTCGCATCGATCGATCCCAATTAATAATAAAACGCCGAACCAATCGATCACATGCGACTCTTTTCTTTTAACGATGATACTTTGCGTCTTTGGTATTGGTGCGTTGTATTTTATAATAAGGGCAGCGAGTCGAATGAGAAAAGAAAAAAATTTTACTTTTCAAAAGAGACTTTTCTTTCAATAAAGAGATTTCTTGTCTTCCGCGAGAGATAGTATAAGAAAAGAACGATATTTTTTTTTACAAAGAGAGAAGAAGAAATTAATCATTGGCTTTATGTGAAAAGGAAGGAAGAGAAAAATCTTTGCTACTGTACTAAGACATCCTGCAGTACGATATTTACGGTAGCGTTTTCTATTATCAAGTTCTCATCTCTTTTCCCCCACTCGTAATTTTCCCTTTTTTTTAACGAGACACGCGGCCGAGAAACTTATCTTTAAGAAACTTTTGTTTCTCAGTCTCGCGAGCTTATTTATAAAATCCTCGGTTTTCTTTCCCTTTTTTTTCTTCTTCTTCGTAACTTTTGTAATTCTCGTCGGGTAACGAGGAAGCTGAATCGAAAAGTTGGCTTTTTATGAGTTGTAGAGAAGACTTGATTTTCTTATGGGGATATTTTACACTTTTGACGCTTAGTTTATTTCGATTCTTTTGACTTTTTGACAAAGTATTTGACTTTTTGTGTAGAAAGTCGACTTAATAAGTTTTTTTTTTCAAACTTTTATTGCGATGAAGAAAGTATTATTGCAAATTTTCTACTGCAGTACGAAGAGTATGGAATCAAAATAACAATCATAGAAAAAAATCTACTCATCAAAATTTCCTATAACCGAAACACATCGCGACAAATCTTATTTTCACAGAATGCGAAACATCCTCCCAAGGCGAAGAAGAAGAAGAAGAAAAAAAGAAACAACAACGAACGAAACCTTGACTAACACGCAGCAAGCTAAGGAAATAAGTCGAAGGAAAGAGAGAGAGAGAGAGAGAATTTTTCATCGATACAAGGTCGCTCGCCCCATAATCCCTCTCTCTCGCGCTCTTGGCATTAAGCGGCAAAGGAATTTAATTAATGAAGAATGCGTGCTTAGGAGGCGCCGCGTAGAAATTCCTATTCCTCGCTGCTACTGCTGGTGGTGGTGGTGGCGAAAGCTATATTCACGCAGCGAGACGGCGAGCGTCGGCCAAACGGGTTACATTTTGCTCTCGCGGAAAATTAATGGCTCCGGCTGACTTGATTAATAACGATTGTTATCTTCTGCGTGGCGATTGTTGCAACTTTGCCGAGAATAATGTAAGTTAGTTTCGTAATGACTTTGCAGCTTATACCTCTTTTTTTTCTCTCCACGCATTTGTTGACTATTAAAGTCTTGGGTTTCTATTTAATAAACAGTATTTCGAAGCGTAAAAAAGATTGACACGCTTTCATCGACGTCTCGCTTCGTTTAATTAAAAAAATGAAAAAAAGCTTTTTACATTCTCTCTCGTTCTTTACATCATACTTCTTGTTTTTTTGTGTATAAAACACTCCAGCGTCTTTTACGGCACGAACTTTACAAAGCCCTTACTAAATAATGCATCCACTGATTTTTTCATATAGAACACGTCGAAAATTCCTACCACCACCCGCGTAATATTCCTTTCAAAATTATTCATCCAAACTATGCATTCCCCGGCTCAAGAATCAATAGAGATCGCGCGAGCGAAATTCCCAAAGCGACGAGACAACAACGTGCGCATCTCTCTCTCTCTCTCTCCATTACCGAAATTATCGAAGGGCGAGTGCATCCTTGGATCGATGACAGCTGAGGCTATAAGCATTTCGCGCGGCACTGGCTTTCGCGAAATTGGGTTAGCTCGATTACATTTGACTCTCATTAAACATAAATCGGCCCCAAGCTTCGGCCCGGGAAATTCATTACTTATTCGCGTTACTCCGAGCTGTTTCCGCTCTCTCTCTCTCTCTCTCCCTCTTCTTTCTTCTTTATCGCTATCTCCTCGGAGAAATTCATTTTTTTTTTCACGCGAAGTAGGGCAGTAAAGCGATATATAACTTTTTAAGCTGTGATATTTTCGAAATTGAATAAATTCCTCTCTCGGCATTGAGGCACATCTCTAAATATTTATACGTCCGTTTTCCTTGCAAGCTCAAGGGAAGTTTCGCGTTATTATCGACTTTGCTGCTAACATATATATACCACAGTGTGGGTGTGTGTACATTCTGCATAATTAATCCGCTTGGTGCTTTATTGAGCAGATTTAACGCTCCGAGCTTTGACTGGCGGCGTAGAGCTGTTATTAAGCTATTAGCCGCTTATAGACGCGCAGTTTCGATCGTACGAATAATTATGACGCGCGACGATTTGCCATTCTGTAATTGCGAATATTACGCTTCGCAGTTCTACTTGAAATTTCAATGTATCCTTCGAAATCGTTAAGCGTTGAAGGAATTTTTTGCATTTTTTACCGGGGAGAAACGTCGACGAAAGATCACTGTCAAACTGTACACAAGGCCGTGGTAAATAGTTAACGTTAACGAGTACGACGTTACGTGTGTGTATGTGTGTGTGTGTGTGTGTGTGTGTGTGTAAGTGTGTGTGTGTGTGTGTGTGTGCAAAGGTTAACTAATTCCAAAAAGCTGAATCGCGCGAGTACGCGGTTAGATATACGAAAATAGCACGGCCAAGTCTAAATTCGGCCTCGCGGTGGCATCGATCGGACGAACACACACACACACGTTTGTGTTTTCACGTATACACGCCGAAAGTTCGCCTAATTAACTCGCGATAGTTCACCGAACGCAACAACTTGTTTTTTTTTTTCTTTCTTTTTTTTTTGCTTAACCCACTTTGTTGAATGGTTTTTTTTGTTTGTTTGTTTGTTTGTCTGCGAGGAATTTTAATGTTTGAATTAGGTTTTGGTTGCGGTGGATGGGCGATTCGCCACTTACGAAAGCGAGACTCGTGTTATATATGCAGTGTGTTGCTAAAACTAACTTTTGCACACGTGTATTTATTGAGGTGCGGTTCGTGGGAATTGTTGTGGTCTCGTTGTGTGTGTGTGTGTGTGTGTATTTTGGTATGGAAATTGATGTTGAATAATGAAGGTTAATGCAATGTCGCGGGAAAATTTGAGTTTAAAAAGTCAGAGGAGTCGAGCTGCTGTTGTAAATGAACCGCACGTGCTTCGAAAGAAACATACATTATATCGTCATGATGGGTGATCCTCGTCGATATTAATAGCAGCAGATTTTAAAACTCAACGCAATATACCGTTCGTTTCATCATAACGGAGGGGGGAGCGAGGCGAGATGAAAAAAATTATGGCCATACTCTTTCTCTCTCGAAAATGAGATTTCCACTGTGAGTAATGATTGCACGCTTTCGAAATTTTTCTCTGTCATAATGCCACCCCTGGAGAAGACAAGAGATGCTCGAGAAAAACAGACAGAGATTCGTTAATTTCGATGAAAAATTGGAAAAACTGAAGGGAAAATACGTATTTCTCTCTCTCTCTCTCTGCGATTCTGAAAAGTTTTTACTCGCCGCGAGAATCCCAGATGAGTTTTGGCCAAACGACATTGTCAGAGCTAACAATTTATGTTTTCCAATAGTTTCGATGTTTTGAAAGTATCATTTTTTTTGTTTGTTTTCGTTTCTTTATCTCGCGAAATGATTTGCGAGCTGAAGTATCGATGAAAAACTAACTGACAGTTTTCTGATTGAAACTTTCCAAGACTTAGAATGGATTGTACGTACGTGCCGCGAAAAAAAAGACAATCGTTCGAAATATTAGATTATACTCCTTATCGCTACAACACGCAAGGGATCACTTCAACAATTCCTTCACGCATGACAATCCAATTCGTCGGTAAGAAAAAAAGTAGCGACGCAGAAAAAAAAATGACCTTCCATTCGAGGGAAAGAATAGCTTTCTTCTAGCCGATAAATGCCTTCGGAATAAGATTTTTCTCTCCTCTCTCTCTCTCTCCGTTAAGCTGTATAAATTTGAAACTCATCGATAGGATTCGTCTTGAGCATCGCCTTGGAAAAACGGTTGGAAATTACTTACCGCTGGAATGAATTTTCTTTCCGAGGAAGCTCAACCAAGCGGCATTAATTACCATTTCAGCGGTTATACCCGTTGGATTTCTTTCTTCGGATAGATATATAAAAATATCCCCATTGAGTTGTATTTAAATTGACACGGTTGAATGAAGCTTATGATTTAGTTACTCAAAGTAATTGATTTTGCTTTTGCATATATAACTTCTCTCGAGTTCATTATCGAAGTTTTAAAGATAAGCGAAGCATAAAAATCGATGATAAAACTTCGATGAAGTCAAGTAATTATTCATTGCCTTTTCTAGTTTCTCTTCGTACTAAAGTCACAATTAGACTTCTCCATCCCCCCGAAAAAGAAAATAAAGTTTCAAGAACACAGACTTCCGATAAATACGCCTCCTAGGAACAAAAAAAAAACGAGAGAAAGAAAGATCTCCTCCCGTATCAAGTTCTCTCTCTCTCTCTCTCTCTCTCTCTCTCTCTCTCTCTCTCTCTCGGGAAAGAAAGTTTGGTCCTCGTAGCGATTGGGGGGTACTTCGACCCAAAGACAAACAAGCAAATACCGCGTAAGGATGATCCTTCGCAAGAGAAGAAGAAAAAAAAAGGGAAGGGTCTGGTCTCTAGGCCAATATCCCAAGCGTCGATGAGAGTCTGAGAAAACTGTGGTCGTTTGCGATCGAACGAACAGCGCAGCTGGAATAAAAAGAAAAGAGAGAGAGGGAGGAGAACATCACAGTGATTCCGATACTTTCGAGTGATACTTCAGGACCGAGCAATTATTTCGATTCGAGATGTTTACACAAAGGGGTTTAATCAGACTTTTTTCGTTCGTTAACATCGTCGTAATTGGGTATGAACATCATCTTGAAATTGCTTCGAGCGATTGTTCAGAGAATTTACATGATACGGCATTAATGTAATTCCGACGCCCGAGGTTGCAACTCGAATCCTATTAACATTTTGCGCCTTGATGGTCCGCTAATGCCGTAACTGTATCGCGCATCATGATAATCACGTTAGACTGGCAGGTTATTCATGAGTTGGCGAACCAAACAATCACACGCTCGATCGTGCAATCATTATGTCATCCTTAATCAATTTGAAAAGAACTCGATTCACTTCGACACAGCAGCAGCTGTATTTAACAACCACATTGTTGATCAGAGACAGAGTGTTGGCTGGACAAATTCTCATCGTCAAAGCAGCAACATCACCCCAACGGGAAATCAGCGTGAGCAGTATAGGCAAATCGATACACGTGACACCTCGCTCTCGAATAGTTAGCAGCTAGTAGAGGCGAGCTCGCAAAGCATGTAGCATCGGCTATTAGTAGACCCACTGATGATTGTTGTCTCGTGCATGCGCGACCTTCGCTTCAAGAGAAGTTTCCACTTCGCGAATGGAACGAAGTTTTCCTTTTTATTATTATTTTATATTTCTATATGCAATTCCATATCGGATTTTACATCCCGCATGAAAAAAACTTCCATCTACGCGGAAACCCTTCCTCTCCCTCCTCTCTATCAGTTATTTTATCTTCAATACCGATATTGCGAAAGTTTTCATCCCGCGTGCAGCGGACTCTTATTTACTTATTTTGCCACTTTCTTTCTACTATTTTTTCGTGGGAAAAACTTTCCAATTCGCTCTGCGATCGTTTCCAGCAGGTATAAAAAAAAATATTGTAATATTATTGCCTCGAGAATGCGTGCAGTAGTGTAAATTTGTTTTTTACTTCGGTTCGATATACAAGTCCTCGCGATCGCAATCATCGACTACAACAACAACAAGAGCAAAACACATCGAAGTGAAAAGTTGGAATTGCTTGCGAAAAAAACAGGCATCAGTTCGTATCTATCCGAGCATTAACGAAAGGAAAGTTGCGAGAAAGCGAACAATTCCAAACCAAAAAAATAGACCTTTTTCTATCTCAAGAGCCCGATAGTCAACCTCGAAAGCATTTCCATCGTAAATGGACCAATCAGCAAACATCGACCACGAAAACACGGACAATTTGAAAAGTCCATCTGGCCATTCGCTATTACTCGCCCAACATTCCCAGCTATTATCACACGATAACGCAAACCAAGTGGGACGACGGCATATAGTTCTCTCTCCCTTTGCTTCTCTCTCTCTCTCTCTCTGGAGGTTGCTTGAGATGACCATTAGCACGTAGTTCTCGTTCGCTTCCAATTAAGATACGCTCGCTTCGCTGTTTAGAATTCGAAGCGTCGTCGCTCTGCTACTGCGAAATTGTAACGCTGCCATTTCTGTTGCTAAATCTAAAGCGAAACAGCTCCTCTCTCATCCCATCCCTTTGAGCTATTGTTACGCATTTGCATGTTACAATATACGTTGCTGTAATGGACTTTGCTTGCCTTTGTCAAATGTATTTCACTCGGAGAGACAGAGATATTATTACGTTTTCGCGCTTTATGTTACTGCGACGAATATAATATGCTAATATCCGTGATATTCGTTTGGAGATCCGACACGACGCTGAGAATTTCAAGATTGCGAAAATGATGAATTCAGATTTGATTTTCGGATATAGCTCCACTAATTGTAGCAATTGTAATGGTCTCATTAGTGTCCTTCGTTACCGACGGAATCGCTTGTAATTTCGCTTTGCTAAGCAGTGTAATTTGAACAAATTGGTCGTCATCATCGAACTTTAAAAAAAAGAAAATTACTCATTCAAAAAGATTCTTTCGGCCTTTCAATTCGATCCATTATCGATGAAAAAGAAAAAGAACCACTAATGAGTAGTAGGAATAAAAATCCGTTTCTGCAAATGACACTCCCACGCATTTATCTCTCTCAGCAGTGTCTGACGTAAAACGCACTCGTACTACTGGCAACATAACAGCAAGCCAAGGCAATTATCAAAAGCCAGAGGCGCGGGTTCGGGGAATACGACGTATATAAAATCGAAACAGCTCTCGAAATTCATTAGTCCGATACATACATACGTGTATATATA